>CBVK0100854601.1:0-23612 GCA_900067695.1 Picea abies
ATAGTGGCTGGAATCCCAAGCCCACTTGAAAGGGGTTGTGGCTGGTTGAGCTATGGAGAGCTTGATTGTAGTTGTGTTGTACATAGGGGAGTCTCTCATCTCATGTGCATGGATGCTTTCACTATTAAATTTGAAATTTTTTGCGATGAAGTAGAGAGGAATTTTCGTCAGCATAGAGTCATTTTTGCGACCAAGATAATTTTTTTTTTTTCGTTGGAATTAATTCTTCAGTCTACAAACCACACATGGATCTTCGTCGATCTAGCAACGGGAAAAATAAGCCTATTCACAATAGGGAAATGTTCGGCTAGCGACGAATTTTAGTCGATCAAACAACTAATATTAGTCGCAAGAGTGACCAAAACAACCCTGGAAAACTTAGTCAATAAACCACTATGAGTTTCTAGAATGATGAATATTAGTTTCTAGAATGACCAAACCATCGGTTAAAAAGGTCAAAAGAAGAAGGATCAGTTCGTCGCTAAAGAGACCAACCTATTGATGTTTGCGACCAACCTTCTATACTAGCGATGAACAGGTTGGTCACTCTAGCGACTAACAGGTTGGTCACTAGAGCGACCAATATTGGGGTATTTAAAAAAAAAAAAATTGTCATTCACACAGGATCTATGCAAATCTGACCTACATGAGCATTCTTTAATGACAAAAATGAAATGGTCCATGACTATAATATTGACTAACATATATGTAATAAGGAAACATGTATAGGTTTTGGAAGTCATACCATTTTGAAAAATGTAATGGGTTCAAGAAACAACACTTCCAAATTTACAAGAAACAAGAAGATGATGTATTTGTATATAGATGTATGAGTAGGAAGAAATATTTATACATACATAGTGTGCAGATATATGTATGGACGGGTCTTACTCTATAAGTAAGATTTTATGAACTATTTTTTTCTAGATATTTTTTTCGGAAAATGCACCTTATATTACTTCAAATAAACAATAGAGTTACAACAAATAGACTCTTAAGTTACAATTATAAGGATTTATTCATTGTCTTCCAATTTTAAAACTCACATAATTAGAATGTATAAAACATAAAGATAGCTAGCATTGACTAGCTAGGGGGTATTGTATACTAAAAAGTCAAGGGGTACCATGAAATAACTATTCCTTAACCTGACATAGTCTACGTCATTTGAATATCCAATATGTGTAGGTATCTCTCCTCTTTGAATAACTTCCATTGATGACCATAGTGAAGCAACAGATCTACCCTTCATGTCCAACACCATTTCTCTATTTTAGAGGTTTATAAATAATGTGGGCTTGAGTATTTTAAGATGGAATTTTAGACATGCATAATACCCCCTTTGGTGTTCTTATGCCATACATGGTCGCTTGCATTCTTACTTTCATGCTTTTAAGATCAGTAGCAAGTCAGTACCTTGACAAAGATATCCCCCTCGTTTTAGTGATGGACAAGTCCAACACAAGGGAGGCTTCTTCGTTGATCCAAGGGGGATTGCAAGGGAGAAGCCAAGGAGAAGAATGAAGCACCCCTATAGGTCACAATGAAAGTTTCTAGCAGCTTCATGGAGGTTGAGTATCAGTCAAGGAAAAGGTTTCCAATGGATAGTACCTACAAAAACAATCTTAGACAATCAAAGCCAATAACAAATATGATAAACTTAGCCCTAGAACATGAGGGGAATCAACAAGAACCCTTGTTGTCCCAAAATTGCAACATACAACAATAATATATCACCAATGAGATAGTTATAATAGCTGCAATTATATCATCTAATTCAACATATGAAATTGGATCGATGAACATGCAACTTAGAGATAATGTTCCAATACTTAGCACATGGAATTAGATGACAATAGAAGGCTGTAAAAGTAATTTATCAGCAAGATTATGACAGCCTTATTAATGTATCTTAATTTTTATACAACAACACTATTTGACCATGAGAATCAACAAGTAAATGGCTCAAAATGAAGCTTAAGACAAACACTTTCAATCCCAATGATCAAACAATGTTTTCCTTGGTTAAATTGCAAGTAAAATGAAAGATAGGAGCAATTATATCAGCCGTAATGGATGTAGAAAATAGTTTATAACAACAGTACAATCACTTGGCCAATTATGACACCCTTAGCATAGAAGAGAGACTATAGCATGTAGAATCAAACTCTATTGTTATAAGTTTCTAACCACTAAATTTCATGTTTATTAATGCAAGATTTTACAATCTCCAATGCAACTAGTTGTGCCTTGTCTATTGGCTTATGGAGTCTCTTGCTTGGTCACAACCAAGTTAAACTAGGGTTTGATGATCTTCTAGGGGTATAAACCCTCTTATTCCCTAGAGAAGATAAACCCTAGCAATGTTTTTCTACAAGAGTGTAAATATTCTTACTCCTTGTAGCAATCCTTAAGCCCTTTCAATGACAAATAACAAAAATTTCCTTGATGGAGGGTATTCCAACCAAATGGAAAACCAACATTAGCCATTGTCAAGCTGCCTATAGGGATACTAGAGGTAGAATGAAATACACCTTCAGTCATAAAACCAAGGCCTTTCCCCCCACCAAAAAACAATTTGGATTTGAGAACTAGAATGGACGCAGTGGGAAAACTAGTGTTTTGAAAACTTATGGAAGGAAAATATGTAACCAAGGGCATTCCCCACATGAATAAACCAAATGTGCTAAGAATGGTAGTGTGAGAACCTATTCCACCAATAGATGGTAAGGAGGAAGTCAAAGAGACTCCTCTTGATGTGCATGTTGATGAGGGAACATGCCCCCCCATGCTAGAAGAAGCACTTAATCTTAACATTTGGTGAGAATGGATGGAATATGAAAAAGGAACACCAAGAATAATGGGGTCAAAAGGCTTAGTCAAAGGGGGGTTGAATTTTTTTGGAGCAATTTCATCAACCACTTTGATCTCTACATTATCACTCCCCTCCAAATCTATTACGTGAATTTCAAATGATATTGTGTTGATGTTGTTCATAATGTATGACACTCTCATCCTAATAGGTGGTGTATCTTCACCCTCTGGATAAATTTGGTGTTGTCTATCTGAACAATAAAGATATCGGTCAAGCACAGTGAAAAAATATGTTTTATCCAAGAAAACCAAAATCCTATGGCCAACTAGACACTAAAACCATAAACCACACCCCTACCAAATCTAGTTTATCAATAGGAAAACCTTGAGACAAAGGGACCTTCCAAAAACCAACTCTTGGGCGATGTTAAGTCCCCAATATTTGGCTAGAGAAGGTGTGAAATATAGTTATTGTAACCCACATGTAGCGTCCCTTACTGTTTCAAGTACCCTTGTGAATATGGGTACCCACTAGGGAAACTGAAATAGAGATTCAATGTCTACCTCAGGCACCATAGGTACTTCCTACTCCCAATCACCTTATGTGATTCCCTAGGAAAAGTCACTGTAGATACCACTTCACAATATGAAATTGGGTAGAATAGTTGTGAGTCGGGACCACACGTATGGGTAGGAAAACTAAGCCCAAAAACATGAGAAGTGATACCACCCAAAGGGCCTTGCACTTCTGAAACCCTCATACATGTAGTAGTCCAACAGACACCAGAACAAGCGAATAGGGGATATCACCCCACTCACACTAATGAGACCTCATGCTTGACACCTCTATTAAAGGTGCTTTCTAAGAAAGTGCTACTTGCTACTAATGGATTTACACACTATCTAGTCATATCATAGTTTTGGTTTAATGGCCTTGGATATTTAACTCTCCAAGCTTACACCAAGGCCATAAATCCTATCTGTGTTGGATTTCTAAAAAGAAAAAGGTCTAATATATTTTATACTAAGTTCTTTATTATTAATGAGTTGTTGGTTATTCAAGGATATGGAAGTGAACTTGGTTATGTTTGTGACTCTTTCAACCCCAAAGAAAGTTGAAATATGAAGATGCAAATATTTTCTTTTAATGAAAATTATCTACGAGAGAGAAAAGAGTTTTCCTTTTTCACAATATTAAACAACAAATAGAAATATCACACTCCAAGTAAATTTATCATCAATCCAAAACACTCTTAAATCCTAAAGACAACAAATCACACCAATGCACCCAAAATCTAACCTTATATGCTTATGCAATGCAAAAATTTATCTTAATCTAATAAAGAAAACAAAATGAAAATCACACTACACTTTCATGGCTCTGAAACACATCCCAACATTATGTTCATGTTCATCCTCTCATTCCTGCCCAGGATTCTATCTTCTAAAATGACCTTCATGAAAATGACAACACCATTTTTAAGGGAAACATTTGTCACTAGCAAAATGCATACACTAATGATACAACTAATACACATGGAATTCTTATTGTCATCTTCAGTTAATCATTCATTGAAATCCTTTATTTACATTGAAAATTGGCCCATATTGAAAGCCTTTATTTACATGGAAACCAACTTGTTAGCACTCCCACTTTTCCCTTTCTGACTACATTAACCAATTGCTCCAACCTCCAGCTACTATAGCAATGAATTTTAAGGTCCCATTCCAGCTATGGATGGACTAATAATTTTAGAATGATTCAATTGCATATATTATATGTTAATTGTACACAATCCAGTGACAAAAGATGTATTTCAAGACATTTAAACTATTTTTACATTAAACACAACAATTTCATCAATTCAAAATTATAATTTCAACAAAAATAATCTCCAAAAAAATATAAAAACATAAAATATTTAACTTTCTTAACCCATTTCCTATATTATTATTATTTAATATTAAGATTGACTAACATATATGTAATTATATCACCTTAAACTAGTACTTAACAAGATCCATACCTTTCGTTGATGGGGTGCCTCCAATGTTGCTCCTCTCCATCCTGCGATTCATCACATGACTTAATTATATTTCAGAATAGTAATTAAAGATGTAACAACCTCTACAAATTAATTACTAAAGACGAATACCTGAATGAGCTTCTCTTCGTTTCGAGAATAAATTATTCTCTACTTAACAGGACCAACCAAGTGAAGGTGGAAGCTCTTTTGGCCCCTCCCCCCTTCTCACATCACTCTCAATTCCCCATACCCAATCTATCTAGATTTTACAACTATAATTAGAAATGAAATTAACATTAAATGTAATCATAAAACATTCATCGCCATGTGCTAAAACAAAAAACATTAAAGAAAATAACATTCATTACATTTAGGAAAACAAAATACATTACATTGGACTAGAAATATATTGGATTTATATTAATAATAAAATGTCTAATCATTTGGTTTTCTTCCTCTTCTTCTTCCTGGTATCCATGAAAGCACAAATTAAGTCATCAACATCATCATTTAACTGATCCCCCACAGTTATTGGGCCTTCTTGAAGTGTTGCATCATCATTACTCAACACCTCATGCCATGATGAACTTCTAGTATTTCGGTGTGGAGGTTGAGGATGCACATGGGCATCCATTGCTGCAACAACAAAAAAAATTCAAGTGATATTGTTATTCATTGTTCCTAGGGAAATTTAATTAATACAGATTTAATTACAATGTTTTATACCTGGATTAGTCGGTGCAGTAGAAACATTAGCTGGTGGTCGCATTGTTGTTTCTGTGCTTGTTGATCTCCTCTCTCGATCGGGTGCATCTACATGCTCTACCATATGAAACGATATAAGTATTTAGTATATAATATACCCTAAATATTAATACTCATTGAAAAATGGAAAAACATTAAAAATGCGTGCATACCACTATGTAATGGTCCTTCGGAAATGCTTGAATCAATTTGGGGGTCGATATGTGGTTCAGTAGGTACATCAGGAGCATTGGTAGCATTGTTACTCTCCTACGAATGTGGAGAAGACACACATTATTTTACATTTTAAATGAATAAAAAATATATTTTACATTACAAGTAATCGATGAGTAAAAACTAATCGACAAGTTTTTAATTTCATTTTATTTACCATGTCCTCCAGAGAGACACATGGAAATTTCCCCAATCTTCTTCTTCGTGCCACCATGCCATCAAAACCCTGTGTGAACCTAACCTTTAGATCTTCTTCTATGGCTTGGTCGTTGAACAAATCCCCCTTCATTGAACAATATCAAAATCATTAGTCACTAGCTACAATGAATTACATATTTAGTGACGATGATAAAAAAAAATAAAGTAAAATGTTTAGGCACTTACAACCCATGCCTTCAATCTCCCATAACCACCTTGGGCTAGTTTATGTTGGCCGTGTTTGTCTTGTCTTGCCTTTGTTGCCTTGGAATTGTCTTGGAGTCTACGCAATATTTTGAGATATGTTAGATATTGATTGTTTTCCTTGTAAAGTAAACAAAAGACCATCATAGTAAATTGAAAACACCTCTAATTACCTTCTAGGGCTAGGTGGTTTCTTCCCTTGTGCTTTCATCCCTAATTCTCTTGCATCGAGATTAATTTCTTTCCACCCCCTCTCCAGGACAACCAAAGGGCGTTCGCACTTGGGGTCCTATACTAATTTATTCCTATACGCCTCTCTAACATGTTTCAAATGCTTGCTGGTCCTTTTTAGGACTTTTGGCTTATTGAATGAGTCACCAAACTCGCCAACCAGTCTGGAGATAAGAAGGCTTTTTAGTTTGGAATCTTGTCGATTCCATTGTAGTCAAATGGTTGGCCCAAAAATTTCTAATGCATAGTCATGCAAACTATTGTAGAACACATTGTTTCCTGTAAAACATCATCATCATTAGTAATTTAAATCTCACTGATATGTGATAGTTTAAACAATTATATAACACGAATTTCTATAAAGACATATAATATTAAATACCTAGTAGTTGTACTATTTTTAGAGGAACCAAGTCGTGGTCAACCAAAAATGATATCGTGGTTGTTCTTGTGCTTTGGATACTTGTAGCACTAGGGTAACAATCAATGAAAGAGTGATCAGTTCCATGATCATGATCACCACTTGCACGATCTGGAGTGTGTTGTGGGGGTGTGGCATCACCCCTAGAACCCATATAATCAGTCTCAGGTGGCACAATTGGGGTGGAAAATATCCTAGTGGCTACATGGCCATGTAGGTTTGTTGTTGCAGTCTCGCTAATGCTACCATGACCTTCTGCCTCCCCTCTCATTGATCTCACAAAATTATACAATGATAAATATGTGTTAATTGCATATATCAAATTACAAAATTTAAAACCAAAAATTGATATTGTTAGATGACATGACTTACCCCATAATTTTCTATCTTAACACATAATTCAACTATCCTTTGGAAATCCTCACTAGTTTCCACCCGAGCAGTGACCAAATCACGAAATTCCCTATTGTCCTTTCTTAGGGACAATTCTATTGTCTGCAAGGGGTCTCTAGAATCAAATATCTCTTCATCACTTATATATTCATTGTTTTTGGTCGATGCGGTGCTAGGAATGGGGCATTTTCCCCGATCAACGCCTTTTCCATGCTCAGGTCCTTTGCCCCGATCACCACTCTAGCAGAATTTCATGAAGAATGTTAGTATGTCCAAGAAATATTGAAAAAACAATATATGAACTAATGGAATATTGGAAAATATTATCAAATGAAACATTCACACATACACATTAGCAAATATTTGGAAATGAAACATCGAGCAAAAATTAGCAAATGGAACATTCAAAAATAAAGTAAAATTTCGTCACAAATGAAACATTCACAAATTAAGTAATCCCTTTTTAAGTTTGGGTATAATGGGTTTTGTAAAATTCGAGGTAAAATTCACTGCAACTTGAAGTTCTTGGTATTCTATCTTGTGCGCTACTTCTTGGGAGTTGCGTTAGGCTGGGGATGTCACACTTTGATATCTCTTGGTCTATTTTTATGGTGATAAACTTGTAAACTCTTGAATTGATTCTTCTATAAGAAATGTTGTTGGGTTTTCTTCCAAGATTGGTTTTGGTTTTCCTAGGATAAATTCGTGTGTTCTTGTGTCTACTGTGCATGGTTAATAATTTTAGATCTTGTTATTTCTGTTGCATTGTAATAGTTGATATTCTTAGTGTATAGTTATTCTATGATAACTGTGGCATGAAATGAAATTTTGCATTGAAATTATAAAACAATAACTATCAGATCCGAGAATCAGATAATTCAACAAGGATGTAGTAAGGTAGTTTCCATGAGAACAAGTGATAAGTCGGCTCTATCAAATGAACATTTCCAGCCCATCTACTGCAACATAAGGGTTTGCAATGGAGGTATGTCTATACAACATTGATTTATGTTCTTCGAAAGGTGAGGAGGTCGGTAGAAGCATTGGATGTCTTTCATGTGATGTGTGTCCTTCCAAGCTAATAATGTGGAATTTCTACATTAAGATCCTCGGCTTGAACCGAATGTTGTGTTCTACAACGTTGTCTTAAATTCCCATGTTCCTTGGATGTAATGTAAAGGATCCTTTTGGGTGTTGCAACAAATGAGGCAAAGTGGGTCGAAAGTTTTTCCAAGATGATTTGAATGGGGCCAAAGGATGGCTTGAAGACCAAACCATTAGAAAGGATGTGCATAATAGATTCAGGGGTGCAATAAAAATCCCAAGCAATATGGGATAACTTCATGAATGTCAAATATGGAAGATGGCACATGGAGAAAGAAAATATATGTTGAAACTCAAGAGAAAGGTAGCATCACCATGTTATAGAGTTTTTTTGCTTCTAGTGATTATATCTCCCAAACTAGGAAAAAATATTCTAACACCCCATTTTAGATAACATAAAAACCTTTCAAATGATTTGTAATGCACCCTCTAAAATGTATTGTAGATTCCATTGTAGTTGTTCAAAGTTAACATAAGAGCCACATGCTTAATTCTATCCATGAATTGGTGATATTATGGTTGGGAAACTATAGGTAAGATAAGAGAGGGATGGAATGAGGTAACCCAAGATTGTAAATGTTGACTGAAAACTTTTAGGTCATGCTATGCTTGTGTGAAGATACAATAACACTTGATGTTAGAGGGATAAGTGTAGAGGAACGCAAAATATGCCTAAAAGTAAAATATTTTAGAAGTAAAATAAAATTTCGTCACAAATGAAACCTTCACAAATTAAGTAATCCCTTTTTAAGTTTAGGTATAATGGGTTTTGTACCATAGAAAAAGAAGACATTCCTAGGTCGACTTGATTCATATTGTAATCGACCAGCATCTCTTCGCCTGCCGTTATTGTTTTAACCACACATACAAATATCCTATTACCTTCACGCTCCTCAAAAATGCAATTGGGTTCCTTTCTTATCGTCCCAGGCCTTGTACTGTTTATAAGGCCTACAATATTCTCCGATGCCTTTGGCCTTCCATCAATATACATAGTCACTCCTTTATGCCTATTATTGTCTTTTATTTGTATATAATTTGCGGCGAGTGCGTATCTCTGCATAATAGGCATATATTGGACCAGCCTCAACCATACTCCATAAGTGTAACATGGTCCAACATACTCAAACAATTCAACTAATCCACCATATTTTACCTTTATGTTGTCCATGGAGAATAAACCAAGGCCATGGATGGATGATGGAGCAATGCGATAAATCCTCTCATTAACACAAAAGTTGGTGTCCAACTCAGGGAGTTCCTTGGGTACCCACTATTTTAGTAGGTGTTTGTACCTCAAGGGAACCTCGATGTCACCTATGCTCTCATCGTCATAAGAGCATGATCCTCCTTTAGAAAGAAATAATTTCATGCACCTACCAAACTTTCTTCTGACCTTTTCACCTCTAGTTGATTTCGCCTTGTAAGATGTGTTGGATATGTTTTCCCTTGTCCCTCTCAAAATTTCATCGCTCGAGCTGAATGATAGGTCTAATAGATACATATTTGGTTGTACCTACACTCCATCGAGGGAGAAGGAAATGTTAGGCCAATGATATTCATATTATAATATAGCTAAAGATAAACATTACAAATATAACTTGACATGTAAGACTTTTGCATCTAGGGTTGGAGCCAAACCTTTCAGAAAACACAGAGTATTTATTCACTCAGTATTTTGGGTAGGTGTTCATGGGCCAAAATTTTCTGGGAAGATAGAAGAAATAATTTTGAATTTCCTATCTAATTTGTAGCCCACCTCTAATTTATGAGAACCCATGAGGGATTTCATCATGCTAGTTAGTAGGTTATATGGTGAAAAATATTTCTCTTATATGGTTAGTAGGTTATATGGTTTGAAATAATGAAGCATGATTCCCACAACCACAACAATTGTACATAACCCCCATGGAATTTTGATTTCTTGGGATCATGGTCTACACGATTATGTTCTTTATGTCTTGGGAGTCCTAGTTTGGAATGAAGTAGAAAAAACAACCCATTCATATATAGGAGTGCACCAATAGAACCAAACATTTTTCTTGATGGGTGAATGGTGAGGCAACAACATGGAAAGAAGTTGACATAGATAACCTTCCTTTACAATATATCCAAAGGTTCCCCACCCTCTCTGATCTAACTTATGACAATATTGATGACTGTATCCCTTCATCTAATTATAATGATGCACCTATCTATATTTAACCATTGTGAACCCAACTAGTAGAACTTGCATTTTATTTCTTCCAAGATACTCTACTAGGACTGAGCCGAGGAGTTACTTATAGAAAGAGACATACCTACATACTTGAAGGAATACCATTTCTCTTGAAAAGGGAACTGCAAAATCTTTGAAATGCTTTGAAGAAGCTGATAAATTGCATTCCATCCAAAAATTTGACTTTTTTGTTTGTCTTAAGAATAGATTTTAATGTCTTAACAGTCTGCAGGGAAAAGTTTGTGAATATGTTCTCGACATGATTGTGGATTGATTAGTTGTTCCCTTGGACGGTTTTGATATAATCCCTAAGAAAGAGGTCCTAAATTAGAACAAGGTAGTGCTAAATCCATACCTATATTGTGTGGTTATTATGGATGAAATTTTCATATGCTTACTATGCATGATGGGAAAGTGGTAGATTGGTTATGTGCAATTGATTTTGGAAATGAGCTAGTGAAGGGATATGAAGCACACAAATGAGTTGATTTTCCTAGAGACATTGATTAGTGATCAAGAATATGAAACATAGATGCATGCCCTCCAAGCTACAGATTTTTATAAGAGACTATTTTGATCACATCTCAAGAAAGTTTCCAATACCATTTCCGCCTAAGTGAGTGATTGACCACAATATTAAACCTATTCCAAGAGTTCTGAAACCCACTAATGCAGCATATAGTCTCTCTGGGTCAAATAAGAAGGAGTTAAAGTGACAACCAAAGGAATTTATAAACAAGAGTTACATTTGCATGTCATGTTTATAGTATGGAATATCATCTCTCTGTTAGACATCAAAATTACTCATTTCGATAGTGTCGCAAGTGTCGTCATTATGATGCAGGAGCATCTCCCACATCAAGCGAGCCAGCGCGGAAGCAATCAGACAGTTGGACAAGCACCAATACAAATTTTGAAATTCCCTTAGATTGTTGCGCCATCTTAAATGAGCCATTAAGATGAGACGCACTTGTATTATGTAATCAAACCTTGAGCCTTTAGCTCTCGTCCTTAGTAGGTAGGAGGCATTTAAAGTAGTTAATGCAGGTAGATAGAATTTAATTCTAGATTAGACTGTTTGAGAGCACAAGAGGGAAACGGGATATAGACACCCTCATTGTGCATTGTAACATTATCAGAGTTAGAAGCATTGGAGGAAGAGCACGCAGAGAGCTGTGTAAGAACACCCATGTACAAATATTTGGATTAATAGAAGAGGTTGATTCCAATTCATGGTTTGTGTTGTTCTCTGTGTAATGATGCTGAATGACATGCTCATGAATGTTTGCTTCCTGTTACACATTTTGTTTATATACTGTGTATAAGATTTCATGTTTAAGTTTGAAGTCTGAAGGGATAATGGAATGAGTTTCAATTGTTTCTCTATCTGAGTAAGAATTCCTGCAAGGAGTGTAGTGGAAGTGTCCACAAGGAGTGCCTCGACAAGAATTCAGGGTTGCGTCTCTGAAGCTCAGATAGTTTTACTTTTGTTCTCATTTCCCCAGAAGCACAGTTGGGCATAGGAGCTATGCAAGGAGTGTGTAGGCCAAGTGAAGTTCAGGGTTGCGAACTTGAGCAAGAGTTAAAAGACTGTTGTTGCAGGAGTGCGCAGGGTCAGAGGAATTCAACACTTAGATGTGTTTGGAGGTCACCGCAAGGAGTGCATGCAAGGATCCTCTTTGAGGCTAGAAGTTGTGAGAAGCTCAGGAGGAGTAAGGCTTTTGAAAACATTAAGGAGCATCGAAAGTTTGTAGCACAAGCGGATAAGTCCAGGGAAGAGTCCTTGGTTTCCTTCGTAGAAATCATCAAAGGGAAGAGACCGACGGTCAGAAATATGTGGAGAGGATTAGCAAAATCCTACCAGCCGTCAGATCTGCCAGAGGAGCGAGGAGGTTACGGTTGCGTCTGGAGTCCAAGCTCAGGAGATTGTGGACCGTAGGATCTTCACATAGAATACCCATTAGTCGTTGGATTGACCAAGAGTTGCACAGAGTTCAAGCTTCGTGAACAGGAGGAGGAAAGTTTCGACGAGAGGGTAGTCATCGGGATTTCAGCATTCATGAAATCGGGAGTCACGAGGATGAGTGTTCGGGAATTTTCATAGTGAAAATCCCGGGATCAATCTGAACCGTTCATCCATTTGGGACACGTGTTGGAAATTCTAAGAAAGTCAGGGATTGACATTTCATGGATCCTGAAGACAGGAACTCCTTGCATTTTGAAATCGCGAAGTCCGATTTTCTGAAAAGAGGAAAGCTGCATGTGGGACCTAGTTGATGTCATCTCGTCATAACAAGGTATCGGGAATTTCCATGGTGAAAACCCCGAAGTAGTGAAGACCATCCATTCTTGAGGACGCGTGGCCGAGATAGAAGCTTTCAGAAAATTTCCCGAAAGGAAGAGTCATTAACCAGAAGACAGAGAATCGAGAAATAGGGGATTCCATGGACAAGAGGTTTAATACATTTCGACATTCAAAACCCCGAATCCAAATAAGAGGTATGACTGTGGTCATATAAGAGGAGATTGTGTGGACTAGGGGCATAGCCAAGAGGGCCTAAAGAAAAAAGGGAGTGCATCGGGATATCAGAGATCAGAAATTTGAGGAAGTTGGGATTTGTGACATCGGGGATTGGAAAACCCCGAAACCCGATTGTGACTTTCTATTGGGAACAAAGAAAGAACTGGGCCTAAAGGCTGTAAGGTGTCGAAAAATACCTATGGGTCAAATTCAAATAAATATTCCAAGGGAGAATCGAACGAGCCACTCCAGCTTGAGGGTGAACTTTGAATGATCCTTAAAGATTGGGAGGTCAGTGTAGAGGCCTTTGCTGAGGCAGAGGGTGCGGTCTGCGTCAGTTTGGTATCAGAGTTTAGAAGAGCTTCGTTGCTTTTTGTAGCAGGGAGAAGGAAGATTCACCATGTCACCAAGGAGAAGAGATAGACAATCACCCGATCCAGAGGAGGAAAGGGAGACGTCCAGAGGAAGGGGTAGATAGGTGCAGAATCCAGAAGTAGAAAGAGATCTGCATAACATACGCACCAGACTTGTGGACATGGAGATAAGACAAAAATGCACAGCTGATGTAGGAGATATCAATGAGTCCGAAAGTGAAGATGATGTTGGTCATGGAGACGAAGAAGTCACAACAGAAGATGCAGCCAATGAACACTTGCTTAAAGTTGTTGCAAGGATGGGTGCAAAGGCGAAGATGGACATTCCAGTTTATGAGGGAAATCTGGATGTAGACGAGCTTCTAGACTGGATTAGAGCTCTAGACACATATTTTGACTATGAAGATGTCGAAGAGGACAATAAGGTCAAGCATGCCGTCATGAGATTAAAAGGACATGTAGCCTTGTGGTGGGATGAACAACAACCGGATACGCATTGCCAAGGCAAGTAAAAGATTAAGAGCTGGGACAGGATGATTGCAAAGATAAAGGAAAAATTCATTCCCAGGGATTATCAATTTTCTCTATTCAGGAGAATGTAGAACCTGAGACAAAAGCTGATGTCAGTGAAGGAATATACTGAAGAATTTTACAGGCTGAATATCAGGGCAGGTCATCGTGAAAGCAATGATGAAAAATTAGCTAAGTATATGAATGGCCTGAGATATGAAATTCAGGATGAGATGGGTATGTTGACCATCCGAACAATGGATGATGCTTATCAGATGGCTCTAAAAGAAGAAGAGAAGCTGAGTCGAAAGAAGAGTCAAAGAGGTCGAGGCAGAAGTCAGCCTAGAGACAAATCAGTTGCCCAGGATAAGTATTAGAAGCCCAAGGAGGATTGGAAGTTTGGGTCTGAGCCTAAATACAAAAGAACTGAGAGAGGTGGAACCTCACAGTGAGGGAAATATGCTTAACAGAGAGGACAACATATTGAGCAGAGAAGAGATTATGCTGACAACGACACTTTTCCTCGTGCTAGAGGTAGAGGAAGAGGAAGAGGTGGAGTAATAACATGCTTCACATGTAGAAAGAATGGGCACAAGTCTTATGAGTGTCCAGAGAAAAAGAAAGAAACTAGAGAAGCTCACATCGCCAAAGCACAGAGGCAGGATGTTGAAGCAGAAGACGCTGAAGGCGGAAGATCGTTGATGATGCGAAAAGTCCTTTTGACACCAGAGAAAGAGGTGGAAAGTTCAGTCCAAAGGACCATACTTTTTAGGACTACTTGCAAGACCAAGGACATGGTATGCAAGGTCATTGTGGATAGTGGTAGCACAGAAAATCTTGTTTCAACCGAGATGGTAGAGAAGCTGGAGTTGGAGATGACTGAACATCCAAGTCCATATAAAGTTTTGTGGCTACAAAAGGGACATCAAGTAAATTTCACTAAACAATGTTTAGTTGAATTCAAGATAGGAGGATATAATGATAAGATATTATGTGATGTCATTCCTATGGATTTTTGTCATCTATTGCTGGGTAGGCCATGGAAATATGACAAAAATGTGATTCATGATGGGTGAATGAACAGATATACCCTGGAGAAGAATGGGAGGACACAGATGTTGCTTCCAATTAAGGATAAGGAGGTAAAAACGGAAGTAAGAAACACTGTACTTCTCATGAGTGGGAAGGAACTCCTTAACAAGGTCAAGAAGAAGGAGGAACCACAATTCATTGTGGTCAGGAAATCGAAAATTGTTCTGACTAGCACAAGAGTGGATGGTTTACCAGAGGAGGTTCAAGAACTGTTGGAAGAGTTTGTTGACATTGTAGTGGACGAATTACCTCATTCGTTGCCACCGATCAGAAGTGTGAGTCATCATATTGATCTCATGCCAGGATCCATTTTGCCAAACAAAGTCGCGTACAGATTGACACTGCAAGAGAATGAAGAAGTTAAGAGACAAGTCAAGGATTTGTTGGACAAAGGATTAGTCAGGGAAAGCTTGAGTCCATGCGTTGTTCCAACAGTACTCAGACCGAAGAAAGATGGAGGCTAGAGGATGTGTACTGACTTGAGGGTGATTAACAAGATAACCATTAGCTATAGATTTCCATTGTCGAGGATGGATGATCTGATGGATTGCGTGAGTGGAGCAAAGTATTTTTCAAAGATTGATTTGAAAAACGGTTATCACCAGATTCGCATGAGAGAGGGTGATGAGAGGAAGACAACATTCAAGACTAACAAGGGGTTGTATGAATGGCTTGTTATGCCGTTTGGATTAAAAAATGCACCAAGTACCTTCAGGAGGTTGATGAATGAAGTCCTGAATGAGTTCATCGGGAAACTTTTCATTGTGTATTTGGATGACATATTGGTTTTCAGTAAAACAACAACGGAGCATATTAAGCATTTGGCTACAGTGATGCAAAAATATAGCAGGAGAAGCTGTTGATAAACATGAAGAAATCCTCATTCATGAAGACAGAGCTCATTTATTTGGGGTTTGTTATTTTGGCAAATGAGTTGAGGATGGATCTAGATAAGGTGGAGGTAATCAAGAATTGGCCATCACCGAAGAACATATTTGAGGTGAGAAGTTTTCACAAATTGGCTAGTTTCTATCCAAATTTCATCATGAATTTCAGTGGAATTAGTGCAACAATGATGGATACATTGAAGAAAAGACATAAATCTTTTCACTAGACTGAAGAGTCTGAGAAGAGCTTCAATATGTTGAAGAGGAAGATCATGAAACAACCAGTTCTGGTGCTACTGGATTTCCAAAAGACATTTCAGGTGAAATGTGATGCAAGTGGATTTGCAATAGGAGCAGTCTTGAGTTAGGAAGACAGGCTGATAGTGTATTTCAGCGAGAAGATGAATGAAGCAAAGTTGAAATATTCCACTTATGATAAGGAATTTTATGCTATCATACATGCACTGAAGAAATGTTGGCATTACTTGATACCCAAAGAGTTTGTCTTGTACAGTGACAATCATGCACTGCAGTTTGTGACTCAATAGGAAAAGTTGAATCATAGACATGTCAAATGGGTTGAGTATATGCATAATTTCACTTTTGTGATAAAGCATATTTCTGGTACTGCTAACAAAGTTGTTGATGCTTTGAGCAGGAAGTGTTTGTTGTTGCAGGAGTTCAGAGTCAAAACGTTGGGTTTTGATTGTCTCAGGGACATGTACGCAGATGATCAGGATTTTAAGGAAGCATATGAAGCGGTTGAGAATCCAGTTCTCAGAGACAGAAGCCCGTGGATAGAATACATGATCCAGGAAGGATTGTTGTTCAAAGGTAATCAACTGTGCATTCTAAAATTCTCCATGAGGGAGAACTTGTTGAAGGAGAAACATAGTGGAGGATTGGCAGGACATTTTGCTCATGAAAAGATGTTCAAGAAGTTGAATGAGTCATATTTTTGTCCAGGAATGCAAGCGGATGTCAAGAGATTTGTGGATAGATGCGGAATTTTCTAGCATTCAAAGGGAAGGAAACAAAATGCGGGATTTTATCAACCATTTCCCATACCAGAGAGGCCATGGGATGCAATTAGCATGGATTTTGTATTGGGCTTTCCAAGGACACAAAGAGGTTGTGATTCAATTTTTGTGGTGGTGGATAGATTTTCCAAAATGGCACACTTCATTCCATGCCAGAAGACTAGTGACGCAACTCACATTGCGAATATGTTTTTCAAAGAGGTCATTTGACTTCATGGGTTGCCAAGAAGTATAGTTTCGGATCGAGACACCAAATTCATAGGGAATTTTTAGAGGACCTTATGGAAAAAGATGGGAACTAACTTGTCGTTTAGTTCATCTTATCATCCTAAGACAGATGGACAGACGGAGGGGTGAATAGAAGTCTGGGAGACTTGCTGAGAAGCTTAGTGACAGAATACCACAACCAATGGGACAATATATTACCACAGGCAGAGTTTTCTTATAATGACTCTGTTAACAGGAGTACAGGGCAAAGTCCATTTCAGGTTTTTTATGGCTTGCAGCTGAGAGGAATTTCTGAACTGAGAGAGTCATAACAGTCTGCAATTAGGAGTACTAGTGCAGAACAATTCACAGAGGCGATGAGGAAACTTCACAGCTAGGTGAAGGAACAATTGCAAAATTCAAGCCAGGAATATAAACGCAGGGTAGATCAACACAGAAGACAACTTCAGTTTGAGGTTGGTGATTTTCTTCTGGCACATTTGAGGAAAGAAAGGTTCCCTAGAGGAACATATAATAAGCTGAAGATGAAGAAAATCAGACCATGCAGGGTGTTGAAGAAATGTGGGGCAAATTCTTACGAGATTGAATTACCCGATGGGATCGAAATTTCTCCGATATTCAATATCTCGGATTTGTACCCATATAAGGATGAAGAAACAGAGACTGTAAATGAGCAGCTAGTAATCCAATGGACGAAGAAGATGCTAGTTATGGATAAGCCACAGATGGAGTGCATACTGGATAAGAGAGTGAGTAAGAGGGCCAGGCGAAAGCAATACCTTGAGTATCTGGTCAAATGGAAGAACCATCTAGTTGAAGATGCCAGTTGGGAGACCGAAGAAGAGATACAGAAGCATGGACAGACCGTGTAGGAGCTCATGGATAGGAGCCCATGAAAGTTTTCAAGCAAGGGAGTATGATGCAAGAGCATCTCCCACATCAAGCGAGCCAGCGCGAAAGCAATAGGACAGCTGGACAAGCACCAACACAAATTTTGAAATTCCCTTAGATTGTTGCGCCATCTTAAATGAGCCATTAATATGAGACGCACTTGTATTATGTAATTGGACCTTGAGTCGTTAGCTCTCATCCTTAGTAGGTAGGAGGCATTTAAAGTAGTTAATGCAGGTAGATAGAATTTAATTCTAGATTAGACTATCTTAGAGCGCAAGAGGGAAACGGGATATAGACACCCTCATTGTGCATTGTAACATTATCAGAGTTAGAAGCATTGGAGCAAGAGAAAGCAAAGAGCTGTGTAAGAACACCCATGTACATATATTTGGATTAATAGAAGAGGTTGATTCCAATTCATGGTTTGTGTTGTTCTCTGTGTATTGATGTTGAATGACATGCTCATGAATCTTTTCTTCCTGTTACACATTTGCTTTATATGCTGTGTATATGATTTCATGTTTAAGTTTGAATTCTGAAGGGATAATGGAATGAGTTTCAATTGTTTCTCTATCTGAGTAAGAATTCCATCAAGGAGTGCAGTGGAAGTGTTCACAAGGAGTGCGTCGACAAGAATTCAAGGTTGTGTCTCTGAAGCTCAGATAGTTTTACTTTTTTTCTCATTTCCCCAAAAGTGCAGTTGGGCATAGGAGTCGTGCAAGGAGTGCACAGGCCAAGTAAAGTTCAGGGTTGAGAACCTGAGCAAGAGTTAAAAGACTGATGTTGCAGGAGTGCGCAGGGTCGGAGGAATTCAACACTTAGACGTGTTTGGAGGTCTCCGCAAGGAGTGCGTGCAAGGATCCTCTTTGAGGCTCAAAGTTGTGAGAAGCTCAGGAGGAGTAAGGATTTTGAAAACATTGAGGAGCATTGGAAGTTTGTAGTGCAAGCGGATAAGTCCAGGGAAGAGTCCTTGGTTTCCTTCATAGAAATCATCAAAGGGAAGAGACCGAAGGTCAGAAATCTGCGGAGAGGATTAACAAAATCCTACCAACCGTCAGATATGCTAGAGGAGAGAGGAGGTTATGGTTGCGTCTAGATTCCAAGCTCAGGAGATTGTGGACCGTAGTATCTTCACATAGAATACCCGCCAACCATTGGATTGACCAAGAGTTTCACAAAGTTCAAGCTTCGTGAACAGGAGGAGGAAAGTTTCGATGAGAGGGTAGCCATTGGGATTTCGGCATTTATGAAATTGGGAGTCACGAGGACGAGTGTTCAGGAATTTTCATAGTGAAAATCCCAAGAGCAATCTGAACCATTCATCCATTTGGGACACATGTCAGAAATTCGAAGAAAGTCGGGGATTAACGTTTCGTGGATCCTGAAGACAAGAACTCCTTGCATTTCGAAATCACGAAGTCCAATTTTCTGAAAAGAGGAAAGCTATGTGTGGGACCTAGTTGACGTTATCTCGTCATAACGAGGTATCAGGAATTTCCACGGTGAAAACCCTGAAGTGGCGAAGACCGTCCATTCTTGAGGATGCGTGGCCAAGATAGAATCTTTCGAAAAATTTCCAGAAAGGAAGATTCATTAACCGGAAGACCGATAATTAGGAAATCGGGGATTCTGTGGACAAGAGGTTTAATACATTTCGACATTTGAAACCATGAATCTCGATAAGAGGTATGAATGCGGTCATATAAGAGGAGATTGTGTGGACTAGGGGCATAGCCAAGAGGGCCTAAATAAAAAAGGGAGTGCATCGGGATATCGGAGATCGAAAATTCGAGGAAGCTGGGATTTGTGACATCAGGGATTGGAAAACCCCGAAACCCGATTGTGACTTTCTATTGGGAACTGGGAAAGAACTAGGCCTAAAGGCTGTAAGGTGCCAAAAAATACCTGTGGGTCAAATTCAAATAAAGATTCCAGGGGATAATCAAAGGAGCCACTCCAGCTCGAGGGTGAACTTTGAACGATCCTTAAAGACCGAGAGGTCAGCACAGAGGCCTTTGCTGAGGTAGAGGGTGTGGTCTGTGTCACATTACAAGTGTTACAAGTGTCACACGTTGCTCACAAGTGTCGCAAGTGTCAAGAAAAGCATACTGCCATAGTGCCTATGTCGTACCTATAATGACATCAAAAAGACACTTGAAACACCTCAAACATTTGATTTGGAAGAAGGAGAATGGTTAACTAGGTTTATGAACCTCTTTCCATTTGAAAGAACCACTGAAATTGAGTTTTTAGAGGACAACGCTCCCCTATACCTCTCTCAGGAGTGTTGGAACCCCCCTATAGACTATCTGGGAGCGTTATAACACTCTGTTTGCCATTTTGAGGAGATTTTTTGCTATTAGGAGTGCTGGCGCCCCGCTATACCTTACTAGGGAGCGTTATAATGCTTTGACTGCCCTTTTGGAGGAGTGAAACCTATTCTGGGCAACAATTGGTTTGTTGAGAAGAATGAGGGAAAGATCCCTTCAATCTTTGAAGGCAGTTGGATTCAAATCCTTAGTCCAGCCATGATCTTAGGGAATATCCCTAACTGAAGGAGGAAAATCCTCAACTTACCCCAAAGATATCTCAAGTAGTTGAGCATCTCCAAGCTTATATAAGCAGGCTTTCTTATGGTGAAAAGGGATGGAAAGATTGAAGATATGAAACCTATGATCTCATAGGAAACATACAGTGGAGGAGAATAATCAGTGAAGTTGTTGTCATTTTGATCATGGAGATTTTGAGCAAGGGTTGGACAAGGAGAGCTTGGCGAAGCTACTGCACTTCATCCATGGATGTAAGCAACGCAATCATCTCATTAATATAATTCGGTTGGCCTATTTCTTTCTAATTTGTTTTTTATCTCACATGAATTTGTCTCTAGTAGATAGAGTAGGAAGTTGGTTGTGCCTTCGTTTGTCTACAGGGCTTATCGAGGAGTTCAAGATTCGAGCTCAATTTGGAACGTGCAGGGACAAACACTGGTAAAAGGTACTCCTTTTATCCTTCCTCCTCACATATTAGTTTTTCTAGATCCAAAAGGAAGTCAGTGTCCATGATAATCATCTTCTATATTAGAGTTAAGAGTCTATCTCTCAAGAGGAGATCTACCTGTCCACAGGGAGATTTTCCTTCAACACTCTCTTCCAACTAAAATTGGATGTAACACTCCCATTGTGCATGCAACAATTTGAGAGTAAGGAAACACTATCTAGAACCTCTCATAGTAGATGCATTTGAAAATATGGATAAGGGAAATGTATCACCAAAATTGACCTTTGCTAAGGATACTATTATTTTTTTATCAAAAAAGGTGATGGAGAAAATGACTTGTGTATCTAGGTATGGAATATTTGAATTTCTAGTCATGTTTTATGGGTTGTGTACTACCCCAAACACCTTTTATAGAAAAATTATTAATATCCTTAGGGATTTCTTGAAAGGTTTTTTGTAATTTATTTGGATGATATTGTGGTGTACAACCAAAACATGGAAGAAAATCATGAGGCTTACTTGAGACAAGGGTTTGAGGTGCTTCACAAAAACTAGTTGTTTTTGAAACAATGCAAGTGTGTGTTTGACCAAGTGGAGATTCCATTGTCAGGGCATTCGATTTTCATGACACAATCATGATAGATCCTAAAAATTTCAAGGCACTTGAATATTGGGACAAGCCAACCATTATTCATTAGTTTCATCCATTCTTGAGTTGGTTACTTACTACATGAAGTTCATTTTGTGTTATTTGTATATTGCTCCACCACAAATGGCCATGTTGAAGAAGGAGCAAGTATGGAAGTGAACAAACAAGTGACAAGGAGTGTTTGAAGAGTTGAAATAAAAACTTGTGACATTTCCGATATTTCAACAACTAGACTATGATAAACCATTTTAAGTTCATATGGATGCTTCAAAATTTTCCATTGGCAATGTTCTCATGTAGAATGGTCACCCTTTGGCATATGAAAGTATGAAGCTCAATGGTTGGGAACAAAGATATTTGGTCCAAGAAAATAAAATCATAGTGGTAGTATATTATTCGTAAGGATGGATGCACTACTTGTTGGGCATGTCATTTGTGGTGAAATGGGAAACATTGCTACAAGCTACTTTAAGTCACAATGGAAGTTGTCACCAAAGTAGGGTTGTGGAAAGAATTACTTTTCTGAGTTTGAGTCGAGGATTGAGTATTTCCTTGACAAAAAAAATGTGGTGTCAGATGTGTTGAGTAGGAAGGTTTAGCCCATAATGATTTGGTTGGAAGCTATACAGTTGGAAGTTTATTATTGAAGTCTAGATTGCTAATTATTTTGTGCAACAGATCAAGGAATGTGTGAAAAATGACGAAGTCATAATGGATATCATCAAGCAAGTGTAATGAGGGAGGACAAGATGGTTCTCATTGAAGGACTTGTTGTTCTTCATTAATGGAAGGATATATGTACCATGATGGGGAACAGTGAAGAATGAACTCATTAAAGAATGCCACGACCCTTTGTGCATTGGATATCTAAGCCAAAAACAAACCTTGGATTTGTTTGAATGAGGGTTCTATTGAAGTGCAGTGAACCAATATGTGTAATCATACATGCACACTTGCCTCTTTTTCCAATAATAAAAAGTAGAGTTGAAGTTAGCGACAAGTGAAAATCAACACCTTTCTATCCTGAGGTGGTCATGGTTAGTGTATTTATGGATTTTATCCCACAACTTCCAAAAGAAGGAAGTTATAATGGAGCGATAATGGTGGTTGAAAGGTTATACAAATATGAAGCCTTAACACCAATGAAATATCCTTGTCTAAGGAAAACAATTGTTGCATTGTTTTACAAGCATATTGTGAAATATTGGGGCGAAGATGGGTGGATTAGTTATCTCTGGTTACCACTTGGTCCACATGTAATTTTTTCATTGGATGTGAAGAATGCCACTTGTTATTTAGAAATGGTTTCCACCTCATCACTTGGTCCATGTGCCACATCATCATTGGATGTGAGGAATGCCACATATTAGTTAGCCTAGGATACCACCTCATCACCTAGTCCATTTGTCATTTTTTCATTGAATGTGAAGAAGGGTGTAGGGACAAAGATGGATGAGATGGATGGAGCATGGTCGATGATATATAAGGTGGATGACCATGTGCACAGTTGATGATATCTAATACAAAAAAATATTTTTATAATGTTGGTCTATAACTTCCTATATTTTATTGTATAGATTTTATTTGAAGATTGCCTTAATAAGTGGACAAACTCAACCTTTATGGTGAGTCTTTTTTTGATGATGCAAAATTATTCTTCCAATCTACTCATTTTCTCAAAATTCTAATGATGTGGTTTATCTCAAAATGAGCCAAAAATATTAATAAAAAAGTTCAATAATCAAAATTCCCATATCTTTACCTATGTTTGAAATCAACAATAAGACTTATGAAAAGTCTTAGATTATAAATTCCATTTCCAAGAGCTCATC
>CBVK0100854607.1:0-13852 GCA_900067695.1 Picea abies
TCCCCGAACGCTGAACCCCGAAGTCCGCTAGACTTTAGTTCTCCGCACCTGTGCTCACGGGTTATCTCCCACGCAAATCCTCCTCGATTGGACGGTCCTTGGGATTTCGGGTTTCTCTTTGACAACTCGAAGTCGTCGATTCTCTTCCTCTTGAAGAGTTCCTCCGCTTCACCACCTTTGTCCTGTATGAACTCCCCTGGAGTCTATTCCCATAGTGACACAAAGGTATTCTTTCAGGCCTGTTCCTGAGACGCTCGTAAGGAACTATCCCTCCTGAACTTTGTCCCTCTCTGGCTCCTCCAGAGACTTCTCTCGTTCTTCCTGTGGTTGACTTCCCACAACTCTCGAAGCACTGAAGCCGTATAGACCTGTGCAACCCTGCTAACACGGTCCAGTCCTCTCCCTCCCAGACTTGGCTCTGAGACTTCAATTCGACCTGCACTCACCTGCACGGTTCGAACAACCCAACATAACCCTGGGCCACAGAGAACAAAAGTTTAACTGCTCAGGCTCCTCAACGCACTCTATGCGGAGGAATTCAACTGCACTCGATGCAGGAATCTCCTGGCCTAAGCAGAAAAACAATTGAAACTCATTCTCTCAGGTTTCGAACCTGATATGCAATCACATATGCAGCATACAAAAGATAAGCATGCAAAGAAGCAAACATGCACAAGCATAATAGCAACAAGACACAGAGATCAAACACATCCATGAAACTGAATCAAAGCTCTTTCCTATTAATTCAATGTTTGTACATGGAGGTTCTTCACAAGTCCTCTGCTCTGCTCTTCTCCCTTCAGTATGCAAGAATGAATACAATGTACAAAGGAGGGTGTCTATTATCCCGTTTTCCCTCTCGAAAGAAGACATGTCTAATCTACAGTTAATTCCTATCTAACAACATTAAAATCCTTAAATGCCTCCCTATCTATAATATATTACAAGTGCGCCTGGCTTTGAATGCCTTCCTTCAAACGACGGCGCAACGATATTTTCCAAAGAAATTCAAAAATGTATGAGCTGGCATTGTGCAACCGTTCTTTCCTCGCTCCACGCGCTGGCTCGCTTGATCGAGATGTGGATGCTCCTGCATCAATTGTGGCCCACGTTATGTTTACATGGCTTGAAGATTACTTCAAACTCAAAATCCTCCAACAAAAAAAACCATCGACATATTATCCCCCCCAACATGGGCTTCTTGACCAAATATTTGAGTGCCAAATGGTTAGTAAATAATTTGAATGGGTGTTGAGAAAATAATGTCAAAACTTTTGCAATGCATACACCATAGTCAGGCCCTTGTGCTCCGTGATAGTCAGGCCCTTGTGCTCCGTGGTATTATAGTTATTCTCTGGATCAGATAGCTTGTATCTGGCAAAGTAAACTAGATGATCAATAATCCCCTCGCCAGGCTACACAAGGATTGTGCCCAGTGTAATGGATGACGTGTCTACATGAACATGGAAAATCTTAGACCAATCTGGAAAGACCAATATCAACGCAATTACCAACTTCTCCTTCAACGTGTCCAATGCGTCCTTCCACTCCTTTGTCCACAAGTACTTGTTGTTTTTTCACAACAACTTCTCAAGCGAAACCCCAACATGCACATAACTTTGAATAAACCGCCTGTAATACTCAGTGTGACCCAGAGTAACGCACAATTCTCTAACTGAAGTGGGGGCCACCATGTCTAGTAACATAGCAATATTCGCTTGATCCACTGACAATCCTTCTTTGCATACCACATGTCCGAGTAGCGTGTCGAACGATGTACAAAATATACACTTCTTTCAATTAAAGGAAATTTGTAGCTAGTGACACTTATCCAACATCGATTATAGGGCTCGCATACGTTCCTTTAACAGGATAAACACTGTCAAGTCATCTAGGTACACTTTCAGGAACTTATGAATAAAGTCTTTGAACGTTGTGACCATGATCTTGGAAAATAATGTAGGTGCATTCTTCAGCCCAAAGGGCATGATTGTGTAAGCAAACAAGCCCCATTCTGTCGCAAACATTGTCTTGGCTTGATCCTCCTCACAAATCTGGACTTGATGATATCCAAAGAATCCATCAGTGAATGAGTAGGCCTCACACCCACCCACATTTTCTAGTACTTCATTGGTTAAGGGTGCGGGGAATGGATCGTGTACATAGGCCACATTTAAGGTGCGCAGGTCGACACAAATCCTTATGTCGTTTGTCTTCTTTATTTGTACCACCATTGGACTAATCCACTCGAACTATTCGGCGGGAACAATGATCCATGTATCCAACATCTGATCTATCTTCTTGTAAACCTTCTCCTTATACTTAGGGTTGAGATAATCTAGTGTTCTTTTTACTATTTTAGCATATGGATTTATCTAAATCTTCATGGCCCCAAGGGATCCTACGATTCCCTTCATCTTCAAGAAGCTTCAGGGAAAAATATCCTCATATTCCTTTAGCAAATCTACCACCTGGGTGATTGTTTCCTTGTCCCAATAATCCTCGATGATGGCCATCCTCAGTACCAATATTATGTTTCTTTGTCTTAATCAAGAGACCATAATCTGTTGCAGTACTATCTAAAACTTTCCCTTCCACTGAATTCTCACCCTTGGTCTCATTGATTTGCATGCCCTTGGGGTCATCTTCATCAATGTCATCGCTTTCAATTTTCCAATAGTGTTATGCCTCTTTTAGTTTTTCCATTGGCTTGTGATAAGCACATACCACCTTCGATATGGAATCCTTTGGATGATGATGAAAAATGAAATCTTTGATTTGTAGGAGGACCTCTTTCTGCACTGGGGCATCTGTCGGGAAAATGAATGTTGCATAGAAGTGTGTAGTCACATTATCCCAGTCTCCCATTTGACTTCTTGTTTCCTCTTGGATGTACCAACTTCTAGGGACCATGTCCATTGTATGTACAAATTGATGGACCCATTGAGTGTGTGGGATTCACTTGGCTGTCCAACGTCGTTCATAATAACAATTATGCTCTTGGGGGTATTAAGTACCCTTATATCTATTTGCCAATTCAAAGTCAGTTATGGGATGGAACCTAACCTTTATAAATTCGACCACATGTTCCCAGTCCTGTATGTTCCTGCGGTGTGTCGCCCACTAGAGCGCAGGTGTTCCTTGGACCACCGCATCCATAGCTCGCATCCTACTGCCTTCTGGGATTTCGTTCTCCATCTATGCTAGGAATGTGTCAATTGGACCAGTACCATCAAATCTCGGTGTATCACATAACTCATAGCCAATCCAATGTATTTCTTTTGTTATTCATGCACACATCTTGGTAGAAACTTCATAGATCTTATTTTTCCATCACTCCATAGCCTTGTGTGAGTATGTATTATATAATCACACACTCCTCCATCTCAACTCACCATATGATGTGGGATTAATGTAATATTCTTTGTGCCCCTTAATTTGATAGATGTTTTCAATAATAGAACTTCAAGCATCCTTGTTCACGGGCTCATTATACTTGTCTCCTTCGCCGAGATGTAATGGCATAATCATGTGCAAAATATTCATCTCAAAAGACATATGTCATTTCTTTAGATTCAACACTACGTTATTTTCAAATTCCCAATCAATGCCAAGTATCATGGGGTAGGGATCTTGTTCATCCGTGATCTCAATTACCTAAAAATATGTTTTAGTTTTTACCCCTTCAGTGTTCACTTCTACATGCTCCAATCGATCAATAGGATAGATTATGTACTAATTAAGTGGCTTGAGTTGGATGGAGGACCACGCCAAGTTTCTCTTGGCCATCAACTCCCATGATTTATTCGAAAATATATTCACATTGAATCACATATCCAACATGACACCATTCATCTCATAGCTTCCAAGTTCAACTGTCATTTTGAATTCCCTTCCTGTGCACTTCTGTTTGGTCACCTGACACACATCCCTCTCTAGCAATGGGGTAGATATGTTACAACTGAATCATCTTCCTCCATGCACTTTGTCAACATATGGATCGACTTCCTTGCAACATCTAAATAATTCAACAATTTTAAACAACAACACAAGAAGTTACCTACTTGATCCTCTACTTGCTCTTCCCGACCAGTGTCACACCAGGCTTCTTCTCGCGTTGTGTGTCACAACTCTTCGCGCATGTGCTCCTCTATGGCCTTTTGTTTTTACCATCATACCTTTTCCTGCATGTTGCATGTGGGATTCTTTGAGTGACCTTTGTGACGTGCATTGTATCTCTTTGTGCACAGAAGCTTCCTCTAATGATTTCAATGTTGCACACTGCAATTCTTCTTGGGCTCAGGCCTCCTCCAACAATATTTGCATTGTGTGTTATACTTCCTTGCACATCCTAGATTCTTCTAATGACCTTTGTGTCATGCATTGTATCCTCCCCTATATCCCTTTTCGCATCACACAAAAACTACTTATGTTAGGTAACATCAAATTTGGAAGGGAATGACATTGCTTTTATGATATCCCCTTTTGATTTTTAACTCGATCTCTCTTCGTGCTCTAATTCCATGCCCATTTTAAATCCTCCTTGGGTTACCACCTGCACATCAACTTCCTCATTTTTATTCTGATTCCCACACGAATTTGTAGCCACAATGTTGCAGTGTGCCTTCTTCTCTTCCCACTTCTTCAAAAAGTTGGGGAAATATTCAATGACATGCTCCATGTTGTAACAGTACACACAGAGAGCACGCGGTCTGGTACAAAATCAATATACATGGCATAACTTTCCACAATTAAAACAAGTGGGTGGTCTTCCTCCACCACTGACATATCCTCATCATCTTCCTCATCCATATCCACCCCTCAGACCTCCTTAGTATCCTCCTCTTTCTACGCCTCTGCGATTGCAACCCTTCTATTCTTCCTGGATATGGAACACATCATGAGTGTGCTCTTGCATAAACTAAAGCAACCTATACTTGCTTACATCATGCACCATGTATTTCTAGAACTCGCAAAATGGAGTATGCATATTTTTCTGGTACTTTTGTAGTGTTGGGAATCTGGGAGGGACATATCCCCATTGTTTGCAAATCTCGCAGCACTCAGTCTGAGGCCAAGAAGAAAATGGATTTGGTGAACCTATCGCCAATTAGTTTCCCAATGTAGGACATTTTTCCCTGCGGTGACCTTCTGACTGGCACGTATTAAACCATATGTGCTTGTGCACCATCTGTGTCTTCACCATATCTTGCAACTACATCATGATATTTACAATTTGTGACTGCACCTGCACCAGTCCTGTTGATGTCTTTCCACCTCCTAGCATAGCTTCCAGGCACATCACAATCTCCATATCCTCTACCTAAGTAGTCACCTTCTATTGGGTGAGCGAGACTCATATATGGTAGAGTAGTCTTGCAATGAACCACTCCCTATGATAACGAGACTCGAATATGGTAGAGTAGTATTGCAATGAACCACTCCCTGTGATAAACGTCTTGGACCCGAAATGTCAGCCTATCTAACAACATTTTGAACCACTAGTCATAATCCCATTTGGTTTCTCGAGTCTGTTGCTTGATCTCTTTGATTTTGTTAGTGTACTGTGATTCTAACTTAGGCTTCTGAACTCCTTAAGTAGATCTCTCTTAGATTCTTTCAGGGACCTCGTCTATCCCATTGGCACAATCGCCTTGTACTTCATGTACCATGTCATAGCTATGTCTTTGAAAGTGGTCTCCAGCTGTGTGATCTTTGATGCTTCATTTCTGATCCTCTTCGTAGATCGTATAGCCTCACATGTGAACCAATGCTACTCTACATCGTCCTTACCCATTCCATGGAACACGAGTAGCCTTAGTGTTGCGTCTTGATTCGTCATTCTCAAAATATTGTTGTGTCCTCTTGATTAATTGCTAGTTGTTGGTGATATTGGTACTGATACTCTCCCCCACAAAGTGTTTTGAATTCATCTTCTTCTTCACTCATATATTCTCTTCTTCTGTCTGCTACTCCTTCTTCCTCTACTCCTATCTCTATGTTGTTTGTTGTTCTTTCTTATTGGTTGCAAATGTGCAAGGGAGTTGGTTCAAAGAGGTGGTTCCTCTATCTTCTCTCATCATCTTTGATGAGGGATCCCATGTATCTTCCTACCTACAGTCGCTCAAGTCCATTCATAATTGCTATATTATCTTCCCCTTCTCAGAGGGGTTCTTCGCCATCTTCTCCTACATCAACACTTCTGCTCTGCACCTTGTCTTACTCTAATGATGCATCATATCTCAATAGCCAAGGTGATCTGACTTCATCTTCTCTAACCCTACTACCACTACTCCTGGTATCCTCACTTGATACCCTACTCCTAATGTTGTGTCTCTTTGATGGCCTATCTCCTTCTATTCTCCTCTCAGGCACAACACTCTCTCTCGCACATCCTCCTAGCATGGTCTCGTTCCTCTTCATTCTCAGCTTGACCCCTCGTCTCTCACCCCTTGTTGTCTTCTTTCTGCTCCTATATTCAACTTTCCTCTTTAGCTCGACTCTTCTTACATATCTCTCAACTCTTTCCCTCCTTTGCTCTTCTAGCTCACATCTTTATCCACATAGGGATTTCTTCCAACATCCTCTTCCAAGGATGTTTGGTAAACTTTCTCTTAGCCTTGCTGAAAGAATCATTGTACTCAATGATGAATTCCATAATGTACCCTTGTTTCACCTCGTGGAACAAAAATCGATTGCTCAAGTCCACTAATTATCCAAGGATTTTAGTCTATTGACTGTAGTTTGGTCCCAGACCAGTGATTCTTGGGGTCTCATAGCAGTGTTGATAGCTGTCTTCCTCTTCAACAATTCATATAGCAAACACGGAAACTCAACAAATAAAATTTCATGAAAATCTGTGAAGATATACCCCTCCTTCCAACGTTCCACTTTGGTTATTAAACCCTTGGTCTCCCATTGTGCAAACTCATCTTCCTTCACAAATCACCAGTCTTGTATTTGCTCTTGAGATGGATTCCACCTCATTATCTCCCTTCATCATGCAATACAAAACCTTCAGGTCCCAACAACATAACCATTTGTTGGGTTGCTTGCGTGCATCGTTCCTAACACTGGGGGGTTGATGATCTAGGGGTTCATCAAGAGTTGACCAACAAAACCCCAAGGCATCAACATATCAATATTTAGTCGAGGATCGAAGAAGGTCTTACTCGAGATGCCACAAGAATCACATAGACCATCTTGTCTTGTGTTGGATGTGAAGGGATAAAGAATACACGAAAACCATATATGATTTCATTCATTCATTCCATTTTATCAACACCATATTAATTAGAAATCATTAACACATGAATTCATCTAACTCAAAATCCACATGTCGAATGACAGAGAGAACAATGTATTTGTATTATATTCATTTAAGCTTTAGGATGCATACACAAAGAAACTCATATTACACATAGAAAGGTGCTCCATGCTCTAGTTCATTCTATAGCCATTGCATTACACTACACCATGCGCTCTCTTCTCATGCTCTACACCACTGAACTAACTCCATTACAAACTCTAATCAAGACATGTTCTAGACGCATACAAGACTGTTACATAACTCAAAATAGACCTCATACAAAACTCGAACTAGATTGTTACAAAACTCAAACATACTTCTTCTCTCCAAAATCAGAATGTTCTCTTTTCCTTCCTCTACCTCTTTGCTCTAGTGCTTTGTCACTTTCTTCTCTGCTCCACTCTCTAGTGATTGCCAATTCTACACGCTTCTTCAATTCACATGCAGCTCATGTAGCCTCCTCGGAGCATCACAATCCTTACGAACTCTCCAACTCATCCATCATCTGTCCCATGATCTCTCGTGTTGTATTTTTTTATTATTTGGGAAGATTCCCAAAGATCTTCTTTTGATTCAACATGCATGCGTTATCTTTCTGTTCTTCTGCATGCAATACAAAACTTGGTTGGCGCACATGCCTTCCTCCTTTCATCGCACAACTACTGATATGTGTGTGCAAAACTGATGTGTGCACACGACAATGATATGTGTGCATACACAACTAACCCAAAACTTTGGGTGCCAACCACACCATTATCATTATTGTGACCTACTTTGTGCATACGTAGTTTGGGGTTTTCATTATGATCACCTTCGACTAAAGACTTTCTTGAGAAAATTGCATTAAAATTGAACAATGGTATCTATTCTAGTTTGAAAATAGTGGTTCCTATATAGTTTAGTCACATGGTTATTGTTTTAGCTAGACATAAAGATTGGAGAGGTTCTTCATAGGATCCAAATTTAGAAATTAGCTTCCATTTTTGAAAAGTTAATGTGAAAAAGTCTCATGACAAGTTGTGATGAAACTTCATAAGTTTAATCATCTAGCTAAAAGGCACATGTTAGCATAATCTCATTTTGGTCAAGAACATGTTTTAGAAATCAATCCTTTTAGTCACAGTTCATGGCCACCCAATCGTTGTATGCCACTTCAAGAGGAGTGAAAGAAGGTTAACCATTTTTACCCTTTTTTGTTTGTTTTGTGTAGTGGATAGTTTGTTTAGAATCTTGGCATGGCTCCAAAAAAAAGGTATTTAAGTAGTAAATGAGGTTAAAGTTGAAAAAAAAATTGTTTTTTAATGATGTCATTAGTCTTATATGATCAATGTTAATAGAGGAAACAAATTGCTAGAAGGTTGCCCTTGATATCTTTTGTGATGCTTTTGGAGCAAACATGCACTTCCAAATGTATTTCTTCTTAACTTCCTTTTCTTGTGCCCGCAATGGCTCCACAATTGCCATAAATATTGAAAGTTTGTTATTAAGAGGATCAAGCCTTCACATACTTGGAAGTTCTCATGGGGCACTAACTTGTTATAATAGTTGATTGGATGATGTTTCTTAGAAAAAAGGAAACATTAGGCACCATGTGCTTCTTTGTAAGGAAAAAATAGATGAATTGGGGTGGGACCTCCTTAGCTCTCAAGGTCAAACATGGCAACAATTCATTCGAAATAAATATCCTATAGGTTTATATACAAAGAGTACATTGTTTGTTACACATACTCCCCCAACAAGTACCCCATTCTAAAAAATTATCTATCATTCATGGAGCAAAATAGTCCCTTGCCTCTTCTTCAACTCAGGTAACAAAAGACAAGAATTAAAACAACGGGAGGACAACATATAAGGCATTAAATGGTCAAGCACCCCGCTTCAAGAACACAAGGCATCACATGTCTTTCAAGATCAAATACATTGTTTTAATCAATTACACATAGTCATCCCTACCATGGGAAAATAAATTACCATTATGCTCACGACAAGGCCTGTAGTGGAAGTATCATCATACCACCTTCCGCGCCAATGAATATTACATATATATCTATACATAAATCCAAATCCAACTCATTTTTTCTCCACAAATTGGAGGAAGATCTAGTAGAAACATGTTAAAATTGAAGCTATTGTTTGAAGATATTTATGTGGTGCTAGAAAAGTGATAACAAATCTCATTCTTTCTTGTGAGTTAGAGAGTGGGATGAAATATGTTTCTTAGGCATACCTCCATGCCCAAAAATTTGGCCCTTTATTCCCCTATGAGTTGAAAGTAGGATTGCAAGAGAGAGACAAAGTGCAAGCCTACAAAAACCTAGCCATCGCCAACATGTTTTTTGATTTGCCAAGTCTTTAGTTATGGCAGTTCGTGCTATCAAGGCAAATTTATGTCATGGTAGTATCTTTTGGACTAGGTAGAAGATTATTCTTGAATATTTCAAGGTTCTCTTTCTGATTTGGGATGTAGGGCACATTATTTTGTCTGTTCCTTGTGTGGATTTAAGTTTTCCTCCAAGCCTCGATTGCATTTTTTTAGAGGGTGTTTTTTGCATATGTTTGGATGAGGTCTATGTGCATTGGAATGAAAGTCTCTTTCGTGTTGTTAAGGGTACTTTGTTTGAGAGTATAAAAATGGTAGGATACACCATATCCTCTAGTGAAGAGTGAATTAGATAGGCTAAATGTAGGCTCCATAGGTTACCATTAAGTATTGAGTCATATATGGTATACTCAGCAGTTGGAATACAAGGCCTCCAAGACACATTATCTCGCGATGAGGAAAGAGAGGCCTAAAACCTTTATTAGCTATCCGTTTATGGTCAACTCTCTTTATGGGAAAACGATAATGTTGTGGGTTAATGATTTAGATTTTATGGTAAATATTAATGGAAAACTAGAGTAGAGTCAGGGGATTCTAGTTTCCCAACATCATCCTTTTTTTTAACGAAAAGATTGGAAGGATATTTCCCAACTACATTATCATCACATATGCAAAGGATCAATGCTAATATTAGCTCCATGATTGCGTGGGGGAGGGGTGGGAGCATAAGCATCCTCTTCTTCAAAGATGGTTTCATTCAAGGATGTAGTTTGATCTAAGCCTCCTCCTCAAACAATTCAACCTCTTGTTATGACAAGTCGATATATAGTGGATAAATCGTATGAGGTGCCATCTATGGAGATCTCTTATTTGGAGATCAATGATTACATTTTTTCATATAAATCAATTGTAATATTTTGTCATTTTAATGGTTTTGGTCTCATACAATAAATTTGTATCAGTGGATTTACTCCAATTGGACCAAAAAAGCAAGCTATATTTCTAATCTAAAGGTTTTTTTTGTAGTACAATTTTACAGTGCTGATGATTATCATAAAGTCTTCGAGGAGGGACCATGGTTTTGGGGAAAAGCAGGTCTATATATTATCCCATGGTTCCCAAGTTCGACCTGTTATCGCTCTGTAATTTCTAGAGGTTGTAGAAGAAAGGACAGAGGTAATCAAAAAACCACTTTGGAAGCTGTGATCTAGCCCTACTAGATTCAGATAGGGATCTCGCTGAAAGATTTAGATTTGTTTAGATTAAAATATCAGGCTAGTTATGGTAGTTTAGGATTTGTTTGTTTGATTTGAATTGTTTGCCTGATTAAATGCTTAAATTACCATTGGGCCATGGGGTCTGTCTCTTAAAATATGGATCAGTTTCAACTTTTTATAAAGTTTCTTCACAGGGAAAGGTAGTTAAACTCTTTGGATCTTGTAAATTTTGATGAAGTGAACAAGAAGAAATGAAACGAATTCCATCAAGTAAAAGAGCATTTAAGAATTCATTTTACTTAATTTCAGTTGAAAACATAGAAATTATTCAAAGTCAGAAACATAGTATATTAAAATAAGTTATGTTCGTCAACCTTCTTTTGAATAATTAGGATTAGAAACACATAAGAATGATAACCAAGAAAGGAAAACATAAACATAGATATATGCACTTCACCAACAGTTTGACAAGAGAATCCTGTGAAAGAGCCCTTTTTTATTACCGATCAATTTGCTTGAATCATACAAAATAACTTTCTTGGATGCAAAAATAAACCCTACATACTTCGAAATGAGAAGTATTTATACATTTATTTACAAAAGATCCTGTCATAAATGATCAGGATATATTTTAGAAATATCTAAACTAACTATATCTCTAGTTACAAAAATATAGAAATGTTTCAGATCTGTTTGGATTTCTAGCGTTGTTTTGATGGAAACTGTTGATGATCTATCCCTTTGACTTCTGCTTTGCTGTTGGTCCTTGTTGCTGAAAAGTAGAACCGATCTTTACTCAAGTAACTCGCACAATTTGTCCCACCTTTTTTTACTTGGGATTGACATTTTGAGTAATTTCTTGTAAATTTCATCCACCTCTGTGTATTTAACAAAAGAGGGTTTGGTGATGAAAATGTGTTGGATATCATGCTGAATGTTCAAATCAAAATGCAGTGTTTCCAGGAATGCTTTCCCAATGATGCTTCCTTGTATTCCTACGAATTTTGAATTATCTTTTGCCACTCTCTTTAATTTCTGGTTATAATCAAGAATTGTGATTAACTTGTCATTTAACATTAATAAACCAGGTAGTCCTTTCTTGTTTAGCACCTCAAACATGTTGACGAACCTATGCACACCTATGTCCATAACCTGAAATTTTTCTTCCAATTGCAACATGAGGCCTTTCTTAGTTAGAACCTTTTTTATTTCTAGGATAGTTTCAGTTTTGTTTTCTATCTCTAGCTCCTCTAACTCCTGTTTGTTTTTAGAATTTAGAAACCTAATGAGATCTGTGGCTTATGTTGGCTTTTCTCCCAATTGTTCCTTAATTATTTCAATGGATCCTCTAGCTTTCTTAATTAACTCATGTTGCTCAAAGATAATTTGTATAGAAGGCCAAATCTTTGTCATGGATTTATTGATGTCTATCCATATATTTTCCTTAGCTTGGGCTAAGGTATTAGCCTCGACTGTTTCTTTTCCTAACTGTTGTAGTCGTTGGTTGAGCCTCTGAGACTTATGTATTTCGGCCTAATGACAAGTCTCAATCATTGCTTTCTGTTCCTGTAATGACTTTACTTCTTCATGTAACTTTGTGATTTCTACTCCTTGTATGGACATGTCCTCCACATATTTCACCAATTTATCTGATGCATCTGAAGTTTGTGATGGGGTTGATGTTGATGTAGAAACTTTTGTTGTTCTTATCCGTGTCAGGGGCACTACATCTAGTGGAATTATGTCCAACTGTACATTCTTCTCTTTTTCCTTGATCAAATTATCCACCTTTGTTTCCATTTCCCTAATCTGTGCATTTTGCTCCATAATGAATTTGAGCATTTCTTCTTTTTGGCTCTCTGTCTCGACCACCTCTTTAGTCCGTGAATCCTCTGTTGCTGGTAGTTTCAACTATTTCTTGAGTGATGCTATGTCAACATTCTTCTTCTTAATCAAATCTTCTGCTGCTTTGACATTAGCTGGGTCATATCCAATCTTGAGTACTAATTCCTCTAATGATTTTATCTTATTATCCTTGGCCAAAGAAGAGATCTTTTCAATCTTCAATTGAGACTGGATATTAGTCAGTGATACCTATAATTTGGAAGCTGTCATTGAAGTGTTTGTCAGGGTTAAAAAAATCATCTCCCCTGTCTGTCTGTGCATATCCATCTAATCAATAAGATGGACATCCTTTATATCAAATTCAAATAAAGTCTTCTTGTAATTAGATTCTGTCTTTGGATAGGGGACCTGTGCATGTAAAAATGCCATTTGCATTCTTCCCTTCTTTGTGTCAAATGCTAAAAAAGGTCTGTGTTGAGCAGTAGAAGTTTGTTTCCAAAATTGAATATAAGTACTGCTTTTGAGAAGTTCATTCTTTTGCTTAATTTCCTTATACTTATCAAAAATATTTGACTCCTTTTCTCCATGAATTGAGTCAGATGTTAGAGTTGTGTCTGGATTCCTTTGTGAAGCTGATAATGATGGAGATCCTGTAAATAAACTGGCTAACTGTGCTGAAGAGTGCGGTCCTTCTAAAACTATTGTAGACTGCATTTCTCCCTCTTTAAAAAAACTTGTTGTAGGAATTGTTTTAGTCTTCTTCCTATATATTTGAAAATCATCTGCTGAGACCTATGTGACTGAAGGAGAGTTTTCGTTCCTTGATATTTTCTCTGCTTGTTTTTGAGGTGTGATGGTCTGTCAAGTGGTCATAGACAAAATCCGTTATTTTGCTTCTTGCAAGGTGTTGTTTTCCCACTTAGCTTGGTTCATGTATTTTTCAATCTTTGGCCTTTGTGCATAAACATAGGGAGTCATCTTCTATTTGGTCCTCAACTCAGAAATAATGCCAAAAGGGTCATATGACCAAGTAAAGCTAAGAGGAAACTTCATTTGTTTTAAGAGGATGTCGTCTTCTTCACCTACTGCTCTGCTGTTGCAAATAAATGGTCCTATCTGAGTTTTAATTCTGGATTGAGATTTCTTCTGTGAGATCGGAAG
>CBVK0100854608.1:0-13930 GCA_900067695.1 Picea abies
TATATATATATATATATATATATAATATGGTGTGATGGGCCGGTGAAAATTAAATGTTGTAATTATTTTCACTGAGATTTAAATCTCTTTAATGATGTTATGTTTGTCATCCACTTGTGCTTGTAATTGTAGTTGGAGTTAGGAGCTAACTTTGAAGTACTTTGGCATACTAAATATTTTACTAGCGAGTCTATGACTTCTTAATTGAAAGACTTAGTTTTATAAGCTAAGTATAATTATCATAATATCTTTTAGACTAAGAAAGCACAAACTTACCACATCGAAATAATTAAAAATAAAACAAAATAAACACATAATTAAAAATAAAACAAAATAAACACAACTTCTTGTGTATTCGACATTTGCAATGGTTATTTGTGAAATTTTGTGCAATAAAATACACATTACATAAAAATAAAACAAAATAAACACAACTTCTAGTGTATTTAACTTTTGCAATGGTTATTTATGAAGTTTTGTGCAATCAAATACACATTACATACAATTTAGCTTCATGCAACCATGATGAGTTATATTGCTCTCATAATCATTTTTATGAAAGAATTGTTGAGAGCAACTCAAAGAAGGTGAATAATAAGTCCAATAATCCACTTTTGTACGCTTAAAAAAAAGGCTAGCCTTGTTCACATAGGTGAAGTGTAAAATACAACACATAAGAGAGGGAATATATTTGAATTTAAACGTAGAAGTTTTTCTCTGAGACGACAAACATGATGTATTTGGTTGTTCATTATTCATACATATGCACTCATGTAAGTTGTTCCACAAAAGATGAGAGTACATGAATACTCATTTGGCAACTAGTTAAATATTATGTTTTAAGAAAGTTACTATTTTTATGACATTTCTAATGGGATTTCAATATGGGGTACAAAGTGATTTTCATGGTAAAATTGATCATTGAATTAACCCAAAACTATGAACAAATTTGTAAAATTTGCAATGGAAGGAAAACTGAGGAAGAACAATATTTCTTCGTAATATACTATACACTTGATAATTTCATAACTTGATTAATTTTCAAAACTTCCCAACTTACAAAAATCTTAATGAACTTGATACCTTGATTTCCACCTGATTTCCACATGTTAATATATAATAAAATAAATTTTGAAGAATATTTTGTATGGTTCCCTTTATTTGTCTAAAAAATCTTGTTGGTCTTAGGAGACAGATAAATATCACCATCATGTAAAATGACATTGTCCAACACATATAATCCAATGATTTATACTAGAATATGTGATAAAGTTAAAAATAATCTTAATTGTCTTGTATAATTATGTTGTTAGGTGTATTTTATAATTTAATATATAAGATATGTGTATTTTTAAAGGAAAATTTTATGGGAGACCAAAGGGATGCTTCACTCACATTTGTGGATGAGACTCCTGCTAAACTTGTCAATATAGACTAATGCACCTAATCCAAAGGGATCAAATTAAACACTTGTTAATATAGAACTGGCTAAATACTTAACAACATTAATGACAACCAATTAAATTAACCCTTGAACCATGCAAAAAATATGTTACATGCATTTGTCCATAGAATAAAATATCACAACACATCTTTATATAAAACAAGTCAACTTAATTTAAAAAAAAAATTAAATTCATTTTGATGCTAAATTTATGAAGTGTTGAAAATGATGAAATCCTTCTAGAAAGGTTTATACCTTAATAAAGTTTGCACTTTAAAACAATTAATATTTTTAATGAAATAAAAATTAAAGCAAATTTGAAACTATTAATATTTTTGATGAAATCAAAATTAAAGCAAATTTGTAAGTGTATAAAATGGAGTAAGTTAATTAGTGGAAAGACTCAATTTTTCTCATGGATTTAATATTTTGTTTCATGATGTAAAGTTTTGTTCGATCTAGTCATTTTTTCAAAATGTTGATGATACACATCATCTTTTAATAAACCAAAACCCTTATAATCAAAATTCTTATCAATTATGTGAAACTATACGGTTCAACAAAATTCATATTTAAAAGGATTTTAACAAAAAAAAAGAAGTTTAATTCGTCTTTTAATTAATTTACTATATATCAAATTAGATTCAAACAAAACATATACATTTAAAATATAATATAAATTACATTTTTTTTTTGTAAGTTAGTAGGGGTTTGATTTTCTATTTATATATAAACAAAATGTACACAGATAGCAGTATGGCTAGAAAATAAGCTAGATGTCCATCAAAAACATAAAAGTCTATTGGTCTACCCTCTGGGAAACTAGGTCAGCTGTAAGAAAAACATGGAATAATATGCCTAAGTAAGTATCTATCCTTTGACAAGTTTGATACATAGAGACCATAACTAAAAGAGAGCACTAAAAAAACTAACAGACCCATACAAAAAATACTAAAAATGACATCTTGACCATCCTTCATCAATATCATGAACCTAGGGAGTCCACTTGGAATGGGAAGTATCCTGTCGAGGCTGAGGAGTCTTAACATTCGATGTTGTGCCTTTGTCGCCTACAATCTAAAAAATGCCGCCATGTTTTTTCACCAACCAGGAGACCACCGTGATTAGAAGACTATTCTAGAGCTCCAATGCATCCATCCGCCGAGTAAGCTTACTGAATTCTCCCTCTCATGATTTCATGCTTTGTGCCACCATAGTTTTTATGTGCCAATAAAGCTCCACGGTCCCGTGGAATTTAGAATCTTTGCTCGTGGTGCGACCTAGTTTAAGGATGACATTCACCACCTGCCTATCCACAACTTTATCTTCAGTATGGGCTCTGACATATCGAACCTCCTCTTACAGAATCTCCATGTAATCCTTGACTACTTGGTTGATTTTATAATAGTAATGATTAGCTGCTTCGTTAGCTATGAGGGCGGCTCTAGTGTTATGCTCAACCTCCAACCCCGCCTTCCTTTGCTTGGACTCCATGAAGGCTCAAATTCCCAATTGCAAGCACTCACAACTGTAGACTCGCTAAGCCATCAAATATTATATTTTAATTTTTAATTTATAAAATTAAAACTTAAATATTTATTATATGAATGTGTAGATTTTCATAGTTAGTTGTACTATTATTTGAGTTGAAGATAAAGTATGTATAACATTTTGAAACATCCAACGTTTAAAATGGACATTACATTCATCATCAACTTTATTTATCTTTGATGATAAATAAATAAAATATCCACTCAAAATATTAAACATTTAAAAACACTCAAACAACATTACATATTTATTTTTATTACTATTAAAAAAATTATTACTAATTATTTATTATTATAATTGACCTATTCATGATTTTATCCACCCCAAATGGTCTTGATGTTCAAAGTCAATATCCAAATTACAAAAGTGTTTAAATAATAAAACTTAATTGGTACACTTTTCAAAGTCTTATTCATTCATCCATAACAAATTATTAACAAATGTTTGGTGCACACCTAATGACCAAGAAGGCCCCATGTATTAAAATTGCAAGTCCTTTCAATATGGTGGATAATTCCTATTCGATAAGTCTCATTTATTCGAGTTTTTATTATTATATTCTCTTTCTTTTGAAAGTGTAAATTTTTCTCTTATAAGTTATATTAAGATTGAAAAATTCTCAAATTCTCAAAGAGGTAAGAGACGATACGTGGATTTTTTTTTATTATTATTAAACTTGAATAAGAAAAATAAAAATAATATTGAGAATTTTTTTATTTAATTAATTTAAAAAATAAAAAAGTATATTGAGAAATTTTTTATTTAATTAATTTAAAAATATATATATTATTTTTTTTTTGGGTAAGCAAATAGAATTTTTTCTATTTATATAGAAAATATATACATCCATAACCATCGAGTTATAGTAGTCATCATATGTTTATAAAAAAAATCAGAGTTTGTTGGCCTCCCAAAGGGAAATTAGGTCAACGATCAAAAGAATCAACTCAGACCAAAATAACTCATAATTATTAAAAGGCCATCACTCATCTATCACATGAATTTGGGGAACCCCATTGGGTTGAGCGTCAATAGATTGCGGCGACAATGGGGGGGGGTCTTTGAGCTTGATGGAACATCCTTGTTTTTTACAACCTGAAAAACCCCTCCATGCTTCTTCATGAGCCACAAAATCATAGTAATCAACAGACTAGACTGGTGTTCTAGAGCATCCAACCTTTGTTGAAGTTTCCTAAGCTCCTGCCGCTTCATTCCCTACACCACATTGACTTTACATGCCAATATAATTCCACATGGATAATGTCCCCTACTTGGCCATCAACCGCATGATCCTCAATCTGAGCTCTCCATGCCCTCACCTCAGCCTCCAAAGCAGGTATTGTCTCTTTATCAAATGGGTCAACCTTGAATTGATAATACATGGCTGCCTCCTCGGTAGCAAGGGCTGCTCACATTTTCTTCTCCTGACCCAACTCCCCCTTTCCCTTTCTGGACTCCATAATACACCAGAAAAAACCCAACAAACTTTCATGACTTAAACCTCATTGTATCTCTAGATCCCATCATTGTAAGCTTCCTCTCTCATGTGCAAACAACGTAACTGGGATAAACGTAATGAAATTCCACCTTCCTTTAGCTTTTTGTCGAAGCCTCCTCCCAGGTGCAGGGATAATGTCTACCAAGACAGAGCCGACTAAATCAAATGTTTCCATGAATGACTTCATCACTAACCCGTGTCAAAGGAACCTACTCATTGTACTCTCCTACATTCATTGTTGTCCGACGATCATCATGCTCTCGTAAACTTCCATTCTCCCACGTTGCAGAGTGATTGAACTAAAACCCCTGGTTTTGAGAGATGACGAGAGACAAACTCATAAACAAGACAACACATGTGGGAACATGATACCCCTCTTCCCTACCATCTACCCCTTTGTCTTAGCTTTCATGACCATGTAGTACTCAATCCGCATGAAAAAATATATAATTTTATTTTTTCATATTATTTTAATATTATGATGATTTTATTCTTTTTCAATTGCTTTCTTCCCTACCATCTGCCCCTTGTCCCGACCTTCACGACCATGTAACACCCAATCTAAATGAAAAAATATATTATTTTATTTTTTTCATATGATTTTAATATTACAATGATTTTATTCTTTTTCAACTACTTTTGTAGAGGTGAATAAGTACTTTTACGAGATTCGAACTTTGATATAAATTAAAACAATACCTTGCTTCATTAACTTTTGTAAATAAAAAAATTGAATCAAATAAAAAAATTAATAAAGATTTATCCTAATCCATAAACTTAAAAAAACATTCAATCAAATAAATAAAAAAATTAATAAAGATTTATCTTCATCCATAAACTTTTAAGGAATGAGAAATTTATATTTAAATTAAATTTTTACTTAAGATATAAGTATTTTATAAAATGTTTTAGTTATAATTTAGTTAAGGATTTATATCCATTTTGAATTTGATTTACGTTTTTATACTTGGATTTAATTTTTATTAATAATGTAAGTATTTTGATAAAGAATATATATATATATATATAATTGATGTTTAATTTAATTGAATTGGTGAATATCATGTAATTAATCTTAAATTTAATCATGTTATTAATATAAATAAGTTGTAAATAAATATAAATTATTGATATTTAATTTATTTATTTTTAAATTACTATATTTATATAAATTATATTTTTATTATTAATATAGATATTTTAATAAACAATTTAATCTTATAATCAATTTTTTTTCTTCAATAATCACTATTATTTATATTATTAATGAAAATATATTATATAATTTATTTTACTGTTGGTTTGCTTGTAGGGAAACTAGACCAACAATAAAACATAACATTGTCATTTTGAGTTTGCTTGATATATCTAATGCCTGTAACTGATAAATTGAAACAAAGATAGCTTCTAGTTCCACTGTCCTATTTTTCTTATTTAATCTACTATAAGGAGGTGGTAAACCCATACCTCTCATGTAATTTAACAAAAAAACACAAATGAAACAATATAAAAACTTAGTTAATAGTTCTGCCTTCTGCCGTTGGAACTTGGGGCTGGGCATAGTCCAGATTGGACAAGTCTATACCAGCCAACTTGTCTATAATCAAGTTCATCTTGTGGTCGACCAACTTGAAATGGAGCTGCACATTGTCGAGCTACAAGAGAACTTCTTGACGAGCTTCATGGTGGTCCAACAAAACCCGACCCATCAGAGTTTTCAAATGCCAGTAAATATCCACTATTTTCAAATATTGCAAGGTCCTCCCTAAGAAGGTGCCAGTATTAGGAACCCACGAGCTGGTGGTCTCCCTAACCTTGTCATCGGGGATGAATCTCCTCATGACACAAACATCTGCCTCGGCTAGGTCCATCTTTGTCTGAATTTCCAGAGGGGTGACAGAACGATAGGTGTCAGCCGAGCTTTCGGTCGCGTCCACCAGGAGGAAGCTTGATCGGGTTTTGGGTTTGCGCGAGGTGCCACCACAACCTCGACGAGAAGAGCTTCCTCTTGCCATATCAAAGGAACATGGAAAACAAAGTGCGAGAAGTAAGATCAAAGAGGAGGAGGAAGCGCCCACCGCAGGGTGGAGTAGAGAAAACGTGGATGGAAGCGGGAGACGACATATACTAACAACCAAAGAGAAGTAGCAATGAAGCCAGAGAGGGACACCACTTACATAGCCACCCAAAGCCACGAGCCATAAGTGGAGGATACACCTATAATTGACGAGGATATGGGCCTTATCCATCATTAAACAGAGCTACTCCGCCACCTTCCCATACCATATACGAAGGACAGAAGGATTGAACAGGTGAGGTGAATGCAGGAGCATGAGGTGAATGCCATGACGAAACCACTCAAGTGCCCAGAAAACACAGGGACAAGAGAGCTTAAGACACATGGAGAAGTGATGTGGATAACAGAGACGACTAACAACTATCCGCAACACGAAGGGCCAAATAAAAAGAGGATAAAAAACCCACCAACACTTCGAATGCGTCCCTAACACCACATAACAGAATCTCATAATTAATTTTAGATTCATACATTATTATACATTATTTAACCCATTCAATTTCATAATTAAATTCTTCGATATTTAAGAAATCCAAAAGTTAAAATGTAACTATGCCAATTACATCAATAGCATCTACAATGAAACTATGCCAATTAGATCAATAGCATCTACAATAAAACTATGCCTTGTACATTCTTATATCCTTTTGAATATAAAACGTATTTTTTTCGTTGAAAAAATCTACAATGAAACTATGCCAATTACATCAATAGCATGTCCAAGACAACCGGTCCTCAAAGCATATCTCGCGGTGTTGTCAAACCCTCGTTACAAGTCCGGACGCGATAAGATATTGATGGCATCTCCTCCCATGTGACCTCCCTCTTCATAGGGCCTTCCGCCTCGAGTGTAGCCCCTAACCCCGCTTCCATATAAGTGAAAACTGAACCAGTGGTCACAGACTGCAGCATCTCCAGTGCAGACTGAGGTTCATTAACTAACTGTCGGTGGCTGTATTCGGTGCCCAGTTGGTGGCATTTATAAGCAGTTTCTGCGGGAATTGAACAACTTATTGAATACATTTGACTCTGTTTTTTCTCCAGCTTGTACTGGCAGGTAAAGTTTTCGCACCATTCCCGAATTCTTTCCAAAATGCACAGCTTGTTCTAGCTTTCTTTAATATCTGAAACGGAAATGAAATTGAATTTCGAGCTCCATTATGGTTTAATTTATGGGATGTGTCTTTTGTTTTAGCTTCAAAATATTATGGTTTGTTAATTGATTCCTCTGCCGCCTTCCTCAAGGGTTTCAAGCAATTGCATCGATGAATGAAGGATGATGATTTAACCAGTTCTGAGAGCTATTGGGATCGGGGTTATGAAATAATTGGATTACTACGTTCACTGAATAAATTCCTTCTGCAAAACCCAATTTCTTTAACTCTGCGATGTGGATGAGGTTTTGAGCATTTCTATTTACATTTTTTTTAATAGATTTCTGCTCCCTTACATCGATAATTCATGAACAATGGAATATGGCAAATCTTAATTCTCTCTTTTTTATCTCTGCCAAGGGAGCAGTTTATTCTAATGGATTTTTGTATATTCAAATAAGATAGGAAAGAAGGTCATCATGATTTTTTTAATGGTGTGAAGGGAGGCTTTAAACAGACAGTTTCCTGTTTGAATTAATTTTAGTTGTTCAGTTTGCTAACTTTACATCCGAAGTTCTATTCTTGCCCATGCAGTTGGGGGCAGCAGTTGAAATCAGGCCCACTGTTGTCGCAATTCGGTCTACTTGACCCTCCACTTCCCCTTCCATTTCTGCTATGCTACAATCATAGTTGCATGGGGTACTTCTATCACCTATGCTGTACCAGAACCTGCATCGTCATAGCTTTCTTTACAAAGGAATATCGCTGTAATCTCGGATGCGTTTAGCTCAAAATTTTGATCCTCATTGTACCTGTATACACACTAGCACCCGCACCCAGATGTACCCATATGCAACATCGGCTAAAATGTACCATCCATGATGTAACTGCACGAAGTTGTACCAAGCAGTGAAAATAATATTATCATCAGAAATTATTGCATTATCTACTGAGAAACAGAGAATGCAATTGCTAATTTTAGAAGTACTCCCTTTTTTAAAGGGTTTTTTCGTTGATCACTTGCTGAAGTAATTGCCTAGGGGGCTGTCCTTCTCTGTGCAAGTAGCGTGTTGTTTGACCCTGTAAGATTTGAACTTTAATTGATTTCTGTTCCTTTACATCAAGAATTCATGAAAAATGGAAAATGAGAAATCTTAATCTTCTCTTTTTCTTTCTCTGCCAAGGTAGCAGTTTATTCTAATGAATTTTTGTTTATTCAAATAAGATAGGAAAGATGGTCATCTTGATTTTTTTTAAGGGTGTAAAGAGAGGCTTTAAACAGAGTTTCCTGTTTGAATTGTGTTTAGTTGTTCGGTTTGCTAGCTTTACAACCCAAGTTCCATTCTTGCCCATGCAGCTTGGGGGCAGCAGTTGAAACTTGAAATCATGACCACTGTTGTAACTATTCGGTCTACTTGACCCTCCTTTTCCCCTTTCCCTTCTGCTATGCTACAATCGCAGTTGCATGGGGTACTTCTATCCCCCAGGCTGTATCCAAACCTGCATCGTGATGGCCTTCTTTACAGAGGAAAATCGCTGTATCCCTGGATACCCTTAGCTCAAAATGTTTTGATCCTCATGGTATCTGTATACACACTGGCACCCACACCTAGATGTACCCATGCAACATCGGCTAAAATGTACCATGCATGATGTAACTGCATGAAGTTGTGCTATGCAGTGAAAACAATATTATTATCGGAAATTATTACATTGTCTACGGAGAAACAGAGAATGTAATTGCTAAGTTCAGAAGTATCCCTTTTTTTAAAGGGGTTTTCTGTTAATCACTTGATGAAAGTCATTGCTTAGGGGCCTTTCCTTCACTGTGCAAGTAGTGTGTTGTTTGACCCTGTAAGATTTAAACTTTTGTCAGCTTCAGGAAAGCAATTGCCTGTAATCTTGGTGGTTCAGTACTTGCCTATGCCATTTCCCAGAGGCCCTTCCCAGCGTGCAAATAGCATGTAACTTGCCTTCCATAAGATTTACAATTTTTGGACTTTTGGGAAGTACTGATACTTAATTTTTGATTGTTCAGACTCCGATGGCTGATGTTCAGAAAGTTTCCTTTCTGTCACTTACTGAACCCATGGTCCAGTTTCCATTTCAACTGTTCAAAGGGCTTGTAGCCTGCCTCCTGTTGACTTTACACAAGTGCTCATCTTTTCAGCTTGGATTAGACCTTGGGGATGAGGGCAGTTTTGTATGTTTGTATTTAACATTTTTGGTAGGAAGTAGGGCAATTGCCTTGATTCTGTAATTCCCATAGGGATTTCGATAACAATTGTTTATAATAGGAAAGGGGAATTCCTTGATCTGTGGTGTCTCATGGGATGAAGCGCATGCTTTCAGTTTTATAGTATGGCCAGTCTTTTCTGATTCTGTGCTCTCGAGTAGCATTTAAACAAATCGATGGTGAACTCTAATTTCAGCAACAGGAAAGGTAATTTCTCCAAATTTGTGCAAGTTAAAGTAAGTAACCAAGCTTCACATTTTGCAGTTGGCATTAAGCAAATTGAGCTTGTTTGTCTGCTCCATTTTTTTTATTCATAGAAGTGTATTTGCAACAAAAGAAATTCAGTTAAGATATCTTACATTACACAGGTTCCTGTTCGATATAGAAATTGCATCTTAAAAACACTGGTTTTCTTATCATTTTTTAATGCTGCTTGTTTGAAGTCTTTGGTTGATGGAACTATATAATGCAAGCCATGATACAAACTAGCTTTCTGATCCTTTACTCGTCTACACTAATTTAATTGACAGAAGCAGGTAGTGGGAAAACAGACTCCAACCAGGTTTGAAATCCATTTAAATCCCGGGCTGAGACTCTGGAGCCATGGTACTCAAGAAAATATTAAACATAAATACATAGTGCTTGCCTTTGTGGAAACCTATGGTGGTGAATCATTCATATTGGAGTTAGCACAGGACAGCTCAGGAAGTCTGTAGCTGTTGGTTTCATGGCCAGAAAGGGTAACTTGCGTGGTAAGGGGTTTGAAAAGAATCCATCAGTGGACACTGCCTCGTCAGAGTCAACTGGTATGCCCTCAAGAAAACTGGGCCCAAGGTCTGCAACTTCAGCTATACACGAGGGATCTGGCAACAGCAGTGAGAATGCTCAGAATATTGATTGCCCACACAATCAGAGCAATATTTCTAGGAACAAACCACAGAGGTCCAGAGGTTCAGGAGATGGTAAACAGGGTGCAGCACTTGCAGAACCCAACACTGCTAAGGGAAGGACTTCCCTATCTGGACAACAACCAGGTACAAAACTAACTTCTTCCAAGTCAAAAGAAGCAAGTACATCCAAAGAAAATGGAGGACAAAGAACTGCTGGAGATTGTGATGGAACTAATGCTGGTGAGGCAAGGGAGTATGAGGAAAGGTTGATGAATGCTGAAAGTTGTAGCGGAGACATACCTTTCCCTACGCAAGCCACTAGTACTCAATACTCTCAGATGCAAGAAAGCATGGACAACGGGATGGATGTCAACTCCCAACAGCTAGAAGGGAATGGAAATGACAAGAGTAGAGTTTCACGTGCATCTACTCTGTTTAGACAAGTTTCAGAATGGGTCCAGCAGCAAAAGCCTGTATTATTGGCATTCATTGCAGCTATTTTACAGACAAGAGACCTTATTGTTCATAGGTTTCGGCATACATGGCCCATAGTTTGCACGTGGCTGGTGCATTTGGGAAGGTTATTCCTGCTACTTTTCATACTGTGGCTGGACTGCTGTCTTAGAGGCATGGACTCATTTCTTCGTTTGGGCACATCATCCTTCTTCGTGGTTATTTGGTGCAGCTTTCTTAGCTTCATTGCAATGGCAGGCATTTTCAATGTTCTTCTGAGCCTGGTAAGTTCTTATACCCAGCAATAGCCACATCTATAGTGTAAGTCCTTGAACTCTGGAGTGGCCAATTTTGTAGTTTTAAGATCCAATGCTAGTTTAATCTATATTTTAAAATTTCATTCTCTGGAATCTGGATCATGTAGCTACTAGCATGCTTTATGTCTTATGATTTGATTATTTGAAATTTCATAAGCTCTCAATTGTTTTACATATGTTAGTTGGAACAAATGAGAATATGTGAGACAGAAGAGAGAACATTTTATAAACTGAATTGTATTGTTCGTATATAATATATATCATCATATTTTTTTTTTCTTTCGAAAATGATTCATATATTACTTAAGAGAACAAATAAGTACATCAAGAGTTAAAGTGATTACATCTTGTGGACAACAGGAGTACCAGGAAATTCCCAGTGTATATATGCTAAAAAGGCTAGCAAATGAACCCGCCCCCCCATAAGGAGGCACTCAACATCACAACAGAATGCACCAAGGTTAACCCTCAAGAGCGATGCCAACTCTTGCTTAAAGCTCCTCAATTCCCCTAGAGTAAGTGGGCGAGGAATCTCATTGACAGTAACCTTACATTGATGTTTCCACAGAAAACCAATTGCAGCCAATTGAATTGTCTGCCAAAGTAATTTGCAGCAATCCCTAACCATCCATGTATCGCCAGTAAGGCCCCTTCCAGAGGAGCAGAGCTACAAAAAAGGAGTGAAATTCAGCTTGAAACAATGCCCAAAAAACTCTGGCAGTCTGACACCTCCAAAAAACTCGCTGAACTGTCTCATCCTTACCACACAACACACAACACACAAGCCGAATTAGTAATGCCAACTTTGTGAAGCATGAAGCAAAAGCCACCCCCAAACTTTATGTTTGAAGGAAGCATGAGCTTTCCAAATAGTCTGACACTGCCTCAGCCATCACACCACCGTTTTTTACTCAAGCACGTGCCAATGTTAGAGGAGTACCTAATTAGCTCATAAAGATCCTTCATCTAATAGATATAAATAGCCTTCCCACTCCTCCATCTCCAATCCCTCCATATGGGGACTTCTCCATGCATTTGTATTTTATAGAAACTTTTTGTGGGGGTGAGTTACAATGCCTTTGGGTAGTTGCAAACCTAACCTTCATATCTTAACAATAATAACTAACGATTAATTATAAATAAACATCATCTCCTAACAGCCCCCTTAATGTTTGTTTTTGTTACACCCAACATTTTTGTTAAAATTTTTGAACTTTTCTCTGCTAAGCTCTTTTGTGAGTATGTCCGTTGCTTGATCTTCTCTCTGACAATAAATCAACTGAATCTCATTATTTCTGGATTTGCTCCCTGATATAATGACAGTGAACTTCTATGTGCTTAGTCTGATTATGACAACCAGATTTGTAAACATGATGGTACTTTGATTATCACACTTTAATGGTATTGGTTCAGATTGTCAAAAATTCATGTCTTCCAATATTTGACGAAGCCCTATTGCTTTGCGTGTCGCATCCATTGCAACATTGTACTCTTCATTAGTGGATGATAATACATTTGTTGACTGATTCTTGCTAGTCCAAGAAACCACTCTTGATCCAAGACTGAATGCATATCTGTAGTGAATTTTGTATAGTCCTTTGAACCTGCCCAATTTGTATTTGCATAGCCACTCAGCTTGAAAACTTCATTTTTCTCAAGCAGATGCCAAAGCTTTATGTACCTTTGATATATCTGAGAATTCTTTTGGATGTGTACCAGTGTACCATCTTGTATAAATTAAAAAATATGGACAATATGCCTACAACATAGCTGATATCAAGTTTGGTAGTGGTCATATAGATCAAATTGCCAACAAGCTGTATATATACAATGTTTCATCAACATTTTTGTTTGTTCATACTTTTGAGTCTTGACAATTTGAGTCCAACCTCCGTACGTGTATGACAAGATTTTCAAGTAACTCTGCAACATACTTGGATCAAGAAATGAAGATTTTATTCTTCTCTTGCCAAATTCAAATTCCTAAGCAATAATGCAACAAATCTAGGTTATTAATTTCAATTATGTTGTTATGAGATCATCAACATAGACAACCATGACGGTGATATCTCCATCTTTCAACTTAACATATAAATTTGGATTCGAGCTACTTTGTTTAAAACCTGAAGATCTTACATACTTATCTATTTTTGCATACTGAGCTCAAGGAGCTTGTTTCAGGCCATAAAGCGTTTTTATCAATCTGCAAACAAATCTTTCTTTACCTTTTTATTTGAATCCCTATTGTTGTTCCATGTAGAGTTATTCTCAGTATTCCACGGGGACGCGTCCCCCAGGGTGGGGGACGCAGGGGACGCGTTCCCCACGTCCCCGGGACGGGGGGACTCCAGGGGGGACGTTTCCCTAAAA
>CBVK0100854611.1:0-28073 GCA_900067695.1 Picea abies
ATCTAGGGACTTTAACTGCTTGGTCCCAGACCAAGAACCCCAGTCATATATTGGGGGCTCTCTCAGGGGTTTTTACTGCTTGGTCCCAGACCAAGAACCCCAGTCATCTATTGGGGGCCCTTACAAGGGTCTTTTGCCATGGCACTGACCGTTTGGTCCCAGACCAAGAACCCCAGGGGTGCACTGGGGGCCCTAGATCTCGGCTAGGGTCTTTGCCATCCTCCCGGANNCTAGATCTCGGCTAGGGTCTTTGCCATCCTCCCGGAGAATGGCTCTTGCAGCTGCTTTAAATTCAACACAAGGCATCCACTGATTTGAGAAACATTGTGCTTTTTGGACAAGAAACAAGGAAATTTATTAAGGTTCTATTCCTCTGATTTGTCCATCTGGTGCACCTTGATTCTGCCCACGATGAACTAAACTCAGCAAGTATAAGGTTGAAATCATCAATGCTTTCTAATTCTGTCCTAAGGCTCTTAGATATAGGGGCTTTGAACCCCGGACCTGCAATAGCAACTGCATCAATCATGGACTGCCAATAAGGGCTTCTGGCATAGTTGAAGGGGATGTTGGAGTAGTACCAAAAATTAGCAATGGTCTTCCTTGCTTGACTATGGACATTATTTTTCCAACCTGTGCCATCCAAGATAGGTTGGGAACCAGGTTGTATGAAGGTAGCACAAAAAGTGTGTATATTGCCACCTCTAGTGCTCAAATTTGTAGGAATTGCAGGATGAGGTGCGGCATTTGGTTTGGACTTTAAGTTTGATTTTGAGGCATGTATGGTAAACTTGTGCCCAACATTGAGGATTCAACGTAGGGAGGTGACAAGGGGGTATTAGAAGAAGTTTGGCCATCTCCAAGGTTTGCCATTTTTGCATTTATTCTTGCTTTCTTGGCTTTAAGATCATCCATGGTATCAATGGCCAAGTTGGATTGGTGTTTAACATCTTGCTGAACATTTTTGCAAGGACCAATGTCATGGTCTGCAATATGGGGAAGGTGGTATTTGAATCTAAAAATGCCGCCCCTACATTCAAGTTTGCAAAACTACGTAGAAGCTTAGCTTTTCCTGGAATCTTTTCACAGCAAGCCTAAGAAAGTCCTTCTCATTGGCATTTTCACTGTTTTGGTTTAATGTTTTGTTGCTGTTTAGTGTTTACTGCTTGTTGTTTAAACTTTAATGTTTGCTGCTGTTCTGGGTTTACTTGCAGCAAGGTAAAAACTGTAAAGGCTCACAGCTTATAGGTTTTGTGAGAACAGCTTACAGGTCAAGGGGAATGGCTGTTGTCTTCTTCAGCGAAGGCTGCTAAACCCCTGAAAAAAAACAATAGCCAAAACAACTTAAATAACTCAAAAAAACCCTACCCCCCCAACAAAAAATAAAAATCTTAAAAGATGTTGCTATAAATCCTGAATAACAAACGACGTCTAATAAATGATGAAGACAGTCTGTAGGGGTACCTCCAAGGGTGGAAAATAAGCTAAAAGAGGCTTGTAAAGGTCACTGGCTGAGTAAAACCTTGAAAAACCCCACTGTTTTTGATGCCCTAGATGTCCAGCAGTGTCAGTGGATGGCCAACAATCATTGGTGGGTACCCTAGATGGGTTGCTTTGTCCTCCTTCAGCTCTGTTTGTCACATTAAGTCAATTGGCAGAGAAGAAATTCATTGAAACAGGGCGAAAAAATGACTGAAATCGAAGTTTAAGGCACTTTTATAGAGTTCCGGGTGTGATCTGATCTGTACTTGTGAGTCAAACTTGGTCAACCTGAGTCAAACTTGGCCTGGTTAGGAAAAATTCGCCTGAATGGCGATCTGATCCAAACTCACAATTTGGCGATTTAACTCGCGAGTCTTGTTGCTTTGAGACAAACTGTTCTAATTGTAATCATCTTGGTAGTAGGTGCAAAGACACAAATGTCTTTCATGTCAAGTGGGTCTAATTTGGGTGGTTGAGAGGAGGAATGTCATCCTATCCATGCGGGTTCAAATCCCACCTGTGTCCTAAGTCACATGGTTCAAGTTCGGGTTCGGCAACGATTAGGTTCTATTCGGGTTCGAATGAGGTTTGACTTTAGGTTCGGCTATATATATTGAACCCTAATCGAACCTCATCCCAAACCTCGATAAAATTCTCCTTCAAATTCGTCCTAAGGTTTGAATTCAGGCATGGGTTCGAGTTCGTTCAGGTTCAACATTAGGTTCGGCGAACCTCAAATGTTTTTTGAGGTTTGCTGAATTTTGAACCTCAAGCTTTAGGTTTAGCAAATCCTGTGACTTAGTTTGTGACATGTTTTCTCTTTGTGAGCTGATTGTTGATTGAGGCTCTTTGTGAGCTAATTATTGATGGCGATGGCAAGGTACTAGCAGTCTCATTCTTGCTTACAGGCTTGAGGGTAGGACGAATTGTATTCCAAGGAAAAAAAGGTGCAAATGTCTTTTCATAATTTATTTTTTCCACTTGCACAACACCTTTAGCCATGAGTCTTGCTTTATGTTTATCAATTGAGCCGACATGTATTTTTCCAATACACCCACTTGCACCTTAGTGCTTTCTTGCTTTGAGGCAACTCAACTAGCTCCCATGTGCAATTTCTTATGAAAGCATTAAACTCAACTTGTGTTGCATCTCTCCAAGTCAGCGCTTATTGGCTTCTTCAAATGATATGGGAAGCTATAGTACTCATCAAGGTAAGATTCCCTTGGTTTTTGGTTTCAGAGAAGCTTCTTGTTCGTTGTTCTCTATGCTCATCTAAATGTAGGTCTTCCATGGTCCCATAGTACCCCTTTGGCCTCTCTTAAAATGCCATTTATATGCATGTTGCTTAGTTTCTTCTTCTTCTTCTCTTCTTTATCTTCTACTGTATGTAATTGGCATTTGAGTAACTGGTATCTAGGTGTTCTACAGTAGGATGTTTTGTTGTGATTTAAAATTTTATTCTTCTTATGCAACCCTTTGGCCTCTCTTGAAATGCCATTTATATAATAATAATAATAATCTATTTTTAAGGTCACAACCAAGCCAGACACCAAATTGGTGTATGAGACCCCTTGTTTGTGGGACAAGGGACTGCCTCTGCACAGGGATTTGACTGCTAAAGTCTACGGAGGTACACATACCCTACCCCCCTCCCCCCTCTGGATTTGAACTTGTGACCTCCAAGGAGGAAACACTTATTCTTAACCATTAGGCCCACTATATGCATGTTGCTTAGTTTCTTCTTCTTCTTCTTCTTCTTCTTCTTCTCTTCTACTGTATGTAATTGGCATTTGAGTAACTGGTATCTAGGTGTTCTATAGTAGGATGTTTTGTTGTTGTGATTTAAAATTTTCTTCTTCTTAGGCAAATAGAAGATGTTTCTTCTTCTTCAGTGAAGCTAAAGTTTCATAGAAAAGGGCATATCTACTAACAATGATCTTTTTGTTAGTAGGATCATATAATTTATATGCTTTTGACTCCAAACTATAACCATTAAAAATACATTTCTTACCTTTATATTTAATTTTATGCCTACTTCCATCTAGAATCTGAATGCAGGTTGTAAAACCAAATACTTGAAATCTTCATACATATAGTGTTTGACCTAACTATGCTTCTTTTGGAGTCTTGTTTTTCATCGCTTTTGTAAGTCTTTTATTGAACTAAAAAACTACAGTTTGGATAGCTTCTCCCTAGAATTTGGGTCCAACTACACCTTTCATGTTGCTCTATCAGATCGAGGCAACAAGAGACAGACATAGCTCCAGAGTACTTCAAACCATAGAGTGGTGAGACCTAGGGTCTCCCCTCACCTCCCCCCAAAGAGTTCGTCCAATGTCATCGAGGTCGGTTTGGAGGTGCCAGACTTGTCATCAAACTGCGCATCCTCATAGTGACAGATGGACCAACTCTAGAGGGATCAAGAGCAGGGTGCCTGCTGCCCGTTCAGAGTACCTCCTAGATTTAGATGAACAGCTAGAGATCTATTCGGAGTTTCTTTCCTTCGTCCTTGGATGGTAGGAGAGCAGGGCTTCCTTGCTCCTACGTCCCCCTCCGGATTATATAGTCGGTTCCCACCATGGGGACTGAGGACTTAGATAGCAAGCCAATGCCCCAGTCGCCCCCCTCACCCTTGGTCATCAGGTCTTGGATATCTTGACATCATCCTCAATTCTCTCTCTCTCTCTCTCGATTAGCATTGAGATGCCGGTTTTCCAATATCGGACTCACTTTGTATCACCGCACCTACGATGCTTCTATATATATATTTTGGTGTTGGTTAGACCTTATGATTAACTTAGTTAGATACTTATCTATGCTGCACCTTTTCTTTAGCTTCCCTTTTCTTGCATTCAACATTACCTAGGAGTTGCTTTTGCACTACCATATTGTACTCACAATGGATGTATCTTTTAGTCCCATTGACCTACTTTTGTGGTCATTTGTTGGGCATTAATAAAATGATCTTATCTCTGCAACCCCATTCTGTTGTGGTGTGTAGGAGGTTGTTGTTTGCTTGTGAATTCCATCTTTTTGCTTTTGTAAGTCTTTTATTGAACTAAAAAACTGCAATTTGGATAGCTTATCCCCAGAATTTGGGTTCCAAACTATACCCTTTTAGCATATCCCAAACCTTTTTCATTATTGTTCTATTTTTCTTCTCTGCAACCCCATTTTCTTGTGGTGTGTAGGAGGTTGTTATTTGTGTGTGAATTCCTTCTTTTTAGCAGACATTGAGGAATTCATTTGACATACTCTCCACCTTTGTTAGTTCCAAAAGTTTTAATTGTCATTCCACTACATTCAAAAGCTTGCGATTTTATTTTTAAGTACATAGTTTTTTCTTGAATAATCATCTATGTAAGTCAAAATATTTTTGTCTTATGGATTTTGTTTTAATAGAACTGCAAAGATCACTGTGAATAAGTTTAAGTACCTGGCTGGTTCGAGTTGCATTATCTTCAAACTTGACTTTGTGTTGCATGCTAAACAAGCTTCACATACATCTTGTTCTTCCTGAATTTCTAGTGAACCTTGAACCATACTCATCTTGTTCACCAGATTGACATAAAAGAAATCAAGATGCCCATATCTTTTATGCCATAGCCATTTTTTAGGCTTTTTGCTTGAGACAAAGCCCGTTCATAGGAAATTTTTAGGCTTTTCACCTGAGATGAAAGCCCGTTCATAGCCAATTTTTAGGATTTTCGCTTGAGACGAAAGCCCATTCTTTATTTGCTATGTCTTCAAACCTATATAATTTATTTGTTCCGACTCTTGTGGCTACCTCCTTGCTATTTCTGTTTTTCTATTAGGCATTGCTTTTTATGAAAAACAATTATGTAATTTTCAGTTGCAATTTGACTTATTTAATATTGCTGGATAAAAGTAATATACCTCCTGAACCACATATATCTGGGGATCCTTGACTATCTCTGTCAAAATATCCCCAAGCTTTAGAATGACCTATGTCCGGTTGATTTAGAATTTTCATAGGCTTCTCCTTCAATGATTTCCAGATACCACTGTAATCATATGATTCATAGACTTGGTGACTGACCTGTATAGGTAAGATGTCTTTTCCTTGGAAAATCATATAATTTCTGGCTTAACCAGATTGCCCACGCCACTGTGCAAGGTAAGGTTTTATGTTCACTAATTTTTTTATTCTTGTACCTGGCTTTGAAGCACTCTGCAATGGATCATCCTTCCCATTTCTCTTCTTCTTTAACAAGTTTTAAAACCTCATTCCATACTTATCTTGCAAAGGGGCAGAGAACTAGTAAATTACTAAATTATCAATGGATTCTTCACTGTTTTTGCACAGGATACACCTGCCTGGGTCTTCCCATGCTCTTTTTTTGCAGTTGTCCCGAGTAAGGACTTTATTGGAGAGTGCCAACCAGAAAGAGATTCTAGTTTTCAAAGGACATCTCAGCTTCCATACTACCTTCCACCACCAAATCTTCTTTCTCTCTGTTTCTTCCATTATCTTTGACTCGTAATCTAACTTTGCTGTAAAGTTTCCGGAGTGTTTATCTTTTGATCAAATTATCTCATCATCTTCATCTTGTAGCTTTAATCCTTTTATTCTCGAGGTTATACAGGTACTGCTTCCATTCTTCAGCTAGACCTCCACCAAGTTGAACTTCAGATTTCCATCCTTGATTCTGTGTTGTGCTTGATCCTTGGTCAACAGCATCAGCCAGGCTAAAAATCTGCTGTGTAGATAATTGATTAGAGGGTCAGACAATATGAAACTTTCAGGGTATCCCAACCAATGATCTTCTACAGTTTTAACCTTGTTTCCTTTCCCTACCTTCCATACTAGCCATCTTCCTATTAAGGGGAAAGCTTTCCCCATATTGCCTTCCAGACAATTGAGGCTCCTCCAGCTGTCTTTGCACCTTTTCTTATTCACTCTTTAATTGTATTTGGAACAATGTATTTGGCATTCTTTGTTTTTCCCGAAGACCATCATTATGCATCGATCTCCACAGGCTCTTTGCTGCTAGGGTCATTCTGAACAAGTAAATATTTTTGAGCCCCAATTCACCATCTTCCTGTTATTGTACTGATAATGTGCTCTGCATTACCGATGAAGACTTAAGTGCCCCAGAATAAGCATAACCGAACAATACAGTAACAGAGAATAACAAAGCAATCACATGACGCAATTCTGCATTGATGCTAGACACAGTGAAGAAGGCAGATATATTAAAATAAAAATATTTTGTGTCTCACCCTGTTTATATAATGGGGTTGACCACATATTTATACAAAATGGTGCCTGAGGCATATTAAATGCGTGTAAAGTCATAATCCTACCCTAATCATGGTGTGGAGCAAGAAAACATGTTTTGATGCAGGTATAATAAAGTCAATGGGTGGTGGCGCATATTGGGAATCATGTCCCTGCTGTTTGAAAAATATGTTGTCAGAAGGCCTACAGGCTGAGCAATACTGTCAAAATGGGCTAATTCTGTCAGTTGACATCAAACTGTGATGGTTATCTGATGGATCTCAACCTCCATTATGCCAGTGCATCTGTCAAGTGGGGTATGGTGCTGGCCAAGATTGGCACCATCAAATGAGGGTGTGCTGCACCAATATGTTTTGCAAGCTGGTACATGTGATTTGATTTGCTTGATTTGTGGTGACTCAGGAAGGTGAGTTGCTGGCTTAATGTTGAGTAATACTGCACTAACGTGCGTGTACTAACTGATCCAAAAGGTGTGCTGTTGGCTTAGCGGGGAATAAGGTTGCGCTTTCTAACTTGTGCATGCAAATCACTAATCCAAAATGTGTGCTGCTGGCTTAGTGCAGAATAAGGTCGTGCTAACGTGTGCATGCTAATTGATAAAAAATACGCATTTTAAGCTTAGAGGGGAATAAGGTTGCACTGTCCTACTTGTTCATGCAAATGACTCATCGAAAATGCATGCTGGAGGATTAATGCAGATTCAGTCAAGCGCTTGCTAACTGTGGTCGACACTATCTGTCCCTTATAGGCTGCTTTGTCCTTGAGGCTTTGTTTAACTCTATCTGGCTTTGGTGTGGGAAGTGTTGGGAGCTTGAGGGAAGCAAAGGCACGAAGATGCATGGTGGTTTGAAGCCAGGAGGAATGTACTGTGTGGCATCTTGGCGTGGACTCCTTGGGGACTTGGAAAAAAAACCCTAGGTTCCAAATCTAGTGGATGCTGGAGTGATGGCATCTCGATGCATCATCCACTGCTACATTGGTGGAGAATTCGGTGCTAGTGGAACTAGTGGCAGTTTCCAAGAGGAGGCAGAGGTGTGATGTCCAAAATTCCTAAGAGTTGGGTTGCCTCATTTTCCTTGAAGAATTCTTACTGAGCTAGCTTCCAAAATAATTTTAATTCAGGTCGTAGCTGATAGTGGGCAATAGACACTTGGGACAATAGGTTGGTGGTTGCATTTGTATTTGCAGGCCATACAGCAGCTAACAGAGGCCGAAATTCTCATGCCGTACAACAGCCAATAGAGGGAGAAATTAAGAGGCCGTACAACAGAGATTGCTGGGCCATACAACTGAGAAAAGGCCAAGATCAGCAGACCGTACAACTGGGTTTAGCTGGGCCGTACAGCTGATAAAGAGGGCTGATTTTTCTGTAAAATTTCTGAATATTTCTGTTGCTGTAATATTTCTCTGAAGCCTCAATAAAAGCCCCTCCTTTGCTGGTTTTCCCCACATTGGCATTTCTAGGGTACTTCTGGTGTTGTCCTAATTTTTTTGCTTGGTTTACTATATGCTTCTACTGTTAATTTTCTGTTTATAACTCAGCTGTAATATGTATGCATAATTTTCTGAGTTTATATCAGCCTTGAGTAATTCTGGTGAAGTAGAGTTATTGGCATAATATTCTGTTGCTGAGTAATAGGAAGTTTAACATAGTATCAGAGCTCAGCCCCCGAGTACAGAAGGAGCCAAGTGGCTTGCTGTGCAGACTAGGAAGAGGAAATTAGCAAGTGGGATGTGTGACCGGGAAGTGTGTGGGAAACAGAGCAGCTGACTCAAATGGCAAGTGCAGGCTTAAGGTTTGAAGACAGGTTAGATGGTGCCTCTAATTTTAGTCCTTAGAGGCAACGTATGGCTCTGGTATTGGAGGATAATAGACTGTGGGAAATTGCTGAAGGGCAAGTGGCAGCCCCGGTTGATCCAATACAACTAGCAACTCACAACAAGAAAGATGTCAAGGCCAAGAGGATAATTGTGGATGGAGTCAAAGACCAAATTATTCCTCATATGTCTGGCAAGAAGACAACGAAGGACATGTGGGAGGCCCTAGTAAAGTTGTACCAATTTGATAACCAGAGCAAGAAGACGCTGCTCAGAGAGAAGTTGAGAAGCACGAAGATGGCTAAGGGAGAGTCGGTGGTCACTTACCTCACAAAGTTCACTCAGATCAGAGATGAACTGGCCACTGTAGGAGAGGCCATGGACGAAACTGAGTTGATGACGAAAGCCTTGTTGATGTTTCTCCAGTTAGCAACATCGGGCAGACATTCTTTCAGATTGGTCATGTTGATTTGACCAAGGGAAATGACTCATTTACTCACAAAGCTTTGCTAATGGTGAATGGCCCAGGTGTAGTCTTTCTTCTGACAAGGGGTGGATAGACTCGAGGTGCTCTCACATTGCCTGCCTCATGATGGAGTGATCTATATTAATTAGATGTGCATGTGAGGAAATAGTCATAAACATAAATATAATATATAAATAATATAATGTATAAATATACAAATAATCAATAATTAGTAATTAATAATAAATTAATTAATTAAAAGACAATAATGGAAAATACATGTCCATTAAATGAAAAGGCACTCCTCCCAAGTATATATATCGGTGCCCTCAATTGTAATATATCATCTCATACAATATTTACTTACAACAACCTCTCATCAAGTCTGCTAAGTCTTGTTGAGATTTTCAGTGTGTAATTATTCTATTATAACAATAGCATTTAAATCATAAGACAATAATTATCAAATCTGAAAATTAGAAAAATTCAACATGGTATCAGAGATAGTTAAAAGCTTTTAGTGCCAAAGCTAGTATAAGTCTTTTTCAAAGCTAGTTCAAAGCTTTCAGTGCCAGATCTGATAGATCTGCTTTAGATCTTTTATTTTTTGCAATTGTACAGTTGTGGTCGCAAGCGGCCTGTGCACACAGAGCGACCACATTTCCTTTGGTTGCGATTTACCTATTATAGGGCGCGGTCACCTTAAGGATTGCACTACATAGTGCGACCAACTCTTTTTGTCACTCTTTGTTTCTCTACAAGATGGTGTCCAGTTTCAGAGTAGAAGGCAGGTTGGATGGTGCTACAAATTTCAAATTTTGGAAGACCAAGATACTCTTCATTTTGGGAAGAAGGGGACGTTTGTTGGATACATCGAGACATCAAAGGCTTATAGAATCTACATTCCAGGACAACGCCATATAGAGGTCAGTCAAGATGTCACCTTTGACAAAGACACAACCTTCAGGAGGTCCAGAGAGTCTCACATGGAGATCGATAGTGAGGAGTAGGAGGCTTTGAAGGATGTGGGTTCAGGTCCCTCTGTTCCAATTGATCATCCTTCAGACTATCAGGAGAAGTTAGTAGAGCCAGCTGAACTAGTGGACCTGCCTAGAGTCCTTGTTCCAAAGACCAGGAAGAGGTTGGTTTGGCTTAGTGATACATTGCAGGATGTAAAGAGGTATGTGGCTCCCCGTGGTACTTTCAGGCAAAGTAGACGACCTCATAAATTCTCGAGTTATATGGCATTGTTGAGTCACATCATTGGTTTCGAACCTTCCAGAGGCATGAGGCCAACAAGTTTGGAGAGATGCCATGATGAAGGAATATCAGTCCATCATGAAGAATGATGTGTGGGAGATTGTGTCGAGACTTGAGGGAAGTTAGCGGTGACTTCCAAGTGGATCTACATGATCATGTATGCAGCAGACGACAACATCGAAAAGTACAAAGCGAGGTTTGTGGCAAGAGGGTTCTCCCATTGGATCCTCAGATAGGTAGCTGATTGGATCCTTGATGTACCTGGTTAACACTAGGCCAAATATTTGCTTTGCAGTGAACACCCTGAGCTAGTTCATGGTTGAATTGAGGCACTTCCATTGGGTTGCAGCAAAGCATGTGTTGAGGTACTTGCGTGGTACAGTTGGATATGATCTAAGATATGACTCAGGTGGTGAAGTGAGGTTGCAGAGATATATCGATTCTAACTGGGCAGGGAGTGCAGTGGACAGAAAGAGCACATCGAGGTGCTGCTTTAGCTTAGGATCGTCTATCATATCTTGGTTTAGCAGGAAGCATACTTCTGTAGCACATAGTACATCAGAAGCAAAGTATATCGCAAGTTGCGAAGCAGTATGGATTCAGAAACTTCTTGCAGGATTATTTGATCAAGAGCTAGAGACGACCTTAATACACTGTGATAATCAAAGCTGTGTCAAGCTTTCGGAAAATCCAATATTTCATGACAAGTTGAAGCACATTGAGATCAAATATCACTTCATTTGAGACATGGTACAGAAGGGAGTAGTAAAGCTCCAGTACATATCCACAGATGAGCAAATTGTAGACATTCTCACCAAGCCTCTGTCTAAGACAAAGTTTGTATACTTCAGAGACAAGCTTGGTGTGATGTAGAATGTCTCCCTTGCTGAGATGGAGTATTGATGTTTCTCTAGTTAGCAGCATCGGGCAGACATTCTCCCAGATTGGTCATGCTGATTTGACCAAGGGAAATGACTCATTTACTCACGGAGCTTTGCTACTGGTGCATGGCCCAGGTGTAGTCTTTCTCTTGACGAGGAGTGGATAGACTCGAGGTGCTCTCACATTGCCTGCTCCAGGATGGAGTGATCTATATTAATTAGATGTGCATGCGAGGAAACAATCATCAACATAAATATAATATATTTATAATATAATGTATAAATATATAAATAATCAATAATTAATAATTAATAATAAATTAATTAATGAAAAGACAATAATGGAAAAGACATGTCGATTAAATGAAATGGCACTCCACCCAAATATATATATCGAGGCCCTCAATTGTAATATATCATCTCGTACAATATTTACTTACAACAACCTCTCATCAAGTTCGCTAAGCCTTTTTGAGATTTCTAGTGTGTAATTATTCTATGATAACAATAACATTTAAATCATAAGACATAATTATTAGATCTGAAAATCAGAAAATTCAACAAGCTTTGAATGGCTTCACCAAACAGTGGGAAGTATTTGTTTGGGGAGTGATGGCTCGGGAGAAACTCCTGATTGGGAGAGATTATGGGATGACTTCACCCAGGAGGAGTTGAGAGTTGATGCCACTCAGGCTAGCCAGCCAAAGAGTGAAGAGGAGGAGAATGTGGCTTTTCATGCGAAGAAGGGCACTGGAGGAGGCTCCAGGGACATGGGCAAAGTGAGATGCTTTGCATGTCACAAGACTAACCACTATTCCCGCCAATGTCCCAACAAGAAGAATAAGGAGGCAGAAATGACAGCGTTAACATCTCTACTGAGATAGATGAGTTTGCAGAGAAATTCGAGGATGAATTTTCTTTGGTTGCCTCACTTTCGAGCAACAACATATTGGCTGAGTTGGAGGACAATGGGGCATGGTTCGTGTATAGTGGATCATCTCGCCATATGGCGAGAATGAGGTTGGTGTTCCTTAGTGTTTCAGAGACAGGCTGAGACTGCCATGTGAAGATGGGGGCGTGCTCCAGGCATGCAATGAAGGGGATTGGATGCGTCAGATTCCATCTAGAGTAAGGTGGTTATTTGGAGGTTGTTTGAGGTGATGTTTGTACTAGAGCTGAGGGTTAATTTGCTCTCTGTGTCAGCTCTGGAGGATAAGGGGTATGTAGTGATGTTTGAGGATGGACAAGTGCTCATATGTTTAGAGGGAGCAACCTTGGATGCACCAGTGAGGCTTAGCATTAGGGAGGGTATGATTTACAGGGTTCTGGGACAGCTTGTAGTTGGGTCCAAGGGGATCTTGAACCAAAGATTAGTGTCAGAGACTGTTAGCTGGTATGACATGACATTGATGGATGAGCAGAGCAAGACATCAGATCAGAGTGCAGCAGAGGTAGAAGGAGGGTCTTCCAATTCAGAGGGAGCAGCTACAACAACAACATATTTGATGGGATCAAAGATTGATCCAGGTGGAGACACCTCCCTTGCTAAGAGGGAGTGTTAGTTTTTGTAGCTTGGTAGGTGTCTCAGCATGGGCCTAAGTGTCTTAGGCATGCTCATGGACACATAAAACAACCCAGATTAGCCTAATTATCTTAGCCTAAGTCTAAATTAGGCATGCAACAAAATTCTGTTGTGAGTGGAATGTGGGGCCTAGGCTAGTGGGGCGCACCTCATGCGTTTGTGAGTGGATTGTGGGGTCCAGCTAAGGGGGGTGCACCTCCTTGGAGCCTTGGAGGCTGAAATTGGCACACAAACCAAAGCAGAAAGGTGGCTGCTAGGAGGATAAAGGAAGGGGCTGAGGGTGAGAGGACACACAATTTCTCATTTGTGAGTTGAGCAAGTGACAGGAAGGAGGGTGCTTGAGCTTGAGGAAGGAGGGTGACTGGCTGAGTGAGTAAATCAGCCAGCTGAGGGGTGATTTGAGGGCTTCTTAGGCAGCTTGCAGAGGCCGAATTTTTTGTAGCAGAGATTGTATACCAGCTGGAGTGTACTGGGCCGTACTAGGCCGTACCATCAACAAGCAAGGAGGCCGTTTCTGTGCAGGCAGTACAGCAGCTAACAGAGGCCGAAATTCTCAGGCCGTACAGCAGCCAACAGAGAGAGAAATTCAGAGGCCGTACAGCAGAGATTACTGGGCCGTACAGCTGAGAAAAAGGCCAAGATCAGCAGGCCGTACAGCTGATAAAGAGGGCTGATTTTTCTGTAAGATTTCTGAATATTTCCGTTGCTGTAATATTTCTCTTAAGCCTCAATAAAAGCCCCTCCTTTGCTTGTTTCCCCCACATTGGGGTTTCTGTAGAAAATCCAGGTCCTATCAGCAGTCTTCTTGGTCTGTCTTTGACCAAGCTAAGACACTAAGTTTTCTGCTGTCATAAAATGTTTTACTGCTGTTTTATAACAGCCATCTGAAGTTTTAGTTTAGCTGATTTGTTACGGTTGTTGTTCAGTGATTGGGTGCCCTTGCAAGTAGTTTTATGTTAGATATTTTTACATTTATACTTCCCAATAAACAACAACACACCTATCTATCTTTTCATGCTGAAATATGGACAGAAATAAGAGCTTCCTAACAGCAACTAAAATGCATGTGTAGACATAGGTATTTTTGGTCTAAGANNNNGGAAAACCAGTTTTGAGATATGATGTATATATGAGGTAGAGCAATAATCTTCTACAGTAAATCAAATACAATAAGAACCTGGTACAATAGCAACTCCAGAATGGTGAAGCTATCAAGCTCAAACTGCCAGAAGGAGAAAAATGTGGTGCGCCCCCTCTGAAACTGCCAGATCTGCTCCAGAACTCAGCTGAGATGTCAGAAAGAGAAACCCCTCCACAGGAATGGCTGTCCTGCTGCTGTGATCACTCTGCAACTGTTATCTCTGAATTCTGATGGCTAGAAACTTCTCCAGGAAAGAAAAGGTCTGTCAAACCCATGCGCCCTCCTCAAACATGAAGTCTCTCCAGTAAATAATAGATGGTAGCTGCTCCAAGCTGCATACAAGCAAAGCTAGCGCCCCCTCTCTATCCTCCTCATGCAACAAACCTCACCCATGTACAAAACCTCAAGGTCAAACTCCAAAAACTCCTCCTCCCAAGAGCAAAAGTCTCCTCATGAACTATGCACCCCTCCTTGGCTCCTTTGCCCTCTTTAGGCACCAAAAGTGAAACCTAAGATCCAAGGGATGAGATCATCCCTAATCAAGGGTTGAGATCACTCAAAGTAAATGTGACCTCATAACCCACTTTTGGGTTAATTCCCTAAGTCACTTTATGTCCCCTCAAAATCACCAAAAGTGTGATTTAATGTTCACTTTACCAAAAAGTGACATTTTGCACTTTAACCAAAGTCAAAGTACAAATAGACATAAAGGACATAGGACAAAGTGCCAAATGACTTTCCCACATGTGCTTAGGAGGGAAAACACATGGGGAACACCTCCCAAGGTACACAAATCTCAACATGGTTTACCCTGGGTACCATCCTCGAAATGAGGGGAAGTGCTCAGTGGGTTTCCCTAGGCTCTATTCCAAGTAAAAAAATTGTTGATAAGCAAAAAGGAAATATTATAGACCAGTGCCAATGTATGTATTGCAATGCTCTTGGTAAATTTTATTAATTAAAGACGACTGGTTGAATTAATGGGTTAATTCAATGAGATGGACCGATAACGCAAGTCCACTCATGAGTCCATGCTAGAGATTGTAAGTGTGAAAATGAAATCTAAACTAATGTTTGTTTCCTTTCACCACTATCCCTCAAATGTGTACAAGCAGGATTGCAAGGAGTTCCAACGGGGTGAGAACTAATCTCAATGAATATCCCTCTGAATTCACAAGTCAATCCGCTAGTATGATCTCGTATTGAGCAATAATGATGGAAGGTTTTCCCTAATTAAAACTAATCCACACAAATTAAATCCTCTATGGTTTGTGCCAAGATCCAACAAGCTGGCGAGGTCGAGAGCATATCAGGGAAATGACGAGGAAGGTTCGTTAGTTTGCAAAAATAAAATACTGAAAATGAAACTAAGCTAACTAATCTAAGAAATTGAATGATTTGCAATGCTTGGGTTTATTTTAGGTTTATTTTAATTTGCTAAAATGAAAATGAACACATGCAAAAGACAGTGCAAAAAAGCAGACAATCCACCCGGGGGTGGGGGGATGAGAGGCCTAGTGGGTGATCCCACTGTTGCTTTTGAGTTACAATCTTTTTTAGAAGAATGTTTGATGGTCTTTAATAGATTTAAGACCATGCAAACTTACAAATAGAGAGAAAAATGATATTGGAAGAAGGTTAGGTGCCTTGGGTGCTCCCGGATGGTTTGGATCCACAAAATTTGGGCAGAGTATCCCCTTGGATGTTCGTCAAACCTGAAGAAACAGCAAGCTAATGTGGATGAAATTTGCCCAAAACTGATTTGGGACAACCTGCAAAAGGTGTTAGACTTTACCCAAAAAATACCAAGTGAAAGCTTATGCAAAGTTAGCAAAGTTTAACTAAGAAAGCAAGTGAAAGGAAAGCTTTCTTAGTGGCTTTTGTTTGCTGTTCGGGACAACAAACAACAAGGCACTAAGATTGACAAATATGAGATTTGAAGCTCTAAAATAAAGAATCTAACTTTTAGCTTTGAAATTTTACTATAAAATGCTTGCTAAAAGACGAAACTTCTTATGCTAGATCTACTTTATATGATGAAAACTTTAAAGTGTAAATAAAGATCTATGCATGCATGCATGAAAAAGTAAGATCTACTTGAAATATAACTTTACAACTAAGATTTACTTGCATGCATGAGAAAGTAACCAATAAATATTTATATTTTTTATGAAGGAGAGATGAAGAAAAGCTTGATAGGTGGAATCCTTGGGCTTTGGAGTCTTTTGGGGACAAGCTGTGGGATTACGTTCTCGAAAGCTTTGGAGTATGTGGAAGGTACAAACTAGTCCAACCACTTCTCCAAAGATGAGGACCTGTAAAGCTTAGAAAACTTGCACCAAAAACTATTAAATGCGGTGCCACCTACAAAGAGAAACTTAGATAGCATGATCATTAGTCGAAATAAACATGCAAATCTTAGGCTGCTAATGTAAATGAGCAATAAAGTCTAAGAAGCAACCTAGCTTAATAGATTCTATCCTACTGGGTGATAACATCCCTTCAAAGGTCAAAATAACAAATTAAAATGAAATAAACCAAGTTAAGATGACCTCATATATGAAATGCTAAACATCAAACATCTACACAAAGAATGCTAGCCACCTTCTTGACCTCCAAAGTCTTCTTTATTCCAAAATAGTATAGGAATGCGAAGTACAATGCCAAGCCAAGCCCAAACTCTCATTAACCAAAGAGAGGAGAGATTGCTTGCTTATATAAGAAGAGGGGCACACTTCCCAAGGAGGGAGTGCGCACATCCCAAAGCTAATGAGACAAATGGAGAGTTGGATCTAAGCCACATCTCACCAAACAAGAGTTAACTTGCCACAAGTGCAAGAGAAAAGGAGTGAGAGGGCGCCACCCCTCAAGAGGCAGGCGCATCTCTTCTTGAGTACGCCACCCCTTGGGAGGGAGGGCACACCTCTCTTGGAAACTCCACCATCTAGAGCTAAGTCATCACCTAACTCATCTTCAACTCCCACTAACTAACTCAATCTTCAACTCACCTCAAGTGCCACTATCACTCAGTGAACCAAGAGAGAGGGTGAGTTAACTCATGACAAGCCAAAAACATGTTTCCGACATGTTTCCTTAATAATAGGGAGCTTATTTGTTTGTCTTTTATCCACCTTTTTCGAGTAAAATTGATTTTTGATGAGTAAAAGTCAATTATTTCTCTCGAAAATAGGATTCAAGGGTAAAAGGGGTATTTTGGGTTAGAAAACAATACCCCCCAAGGTATATAACACCTCCTAGTACCACTTATTTAATTATTACATCAATTTACAAGGAAATTTCCCGTTTTACGGGAAATTTAATCATGATAGAAAAAAATTAAAAAATCCTAGAGAGACCTAATGCATGTCCATAAGGCTCAAGATAAATGACTAGCATGGTAATATACATTAGACACTAGACTCAGACAAACACACTAAGGCCTAACCATTAGACACACTCCAGTTTTGGAGGAATGAGTGAAAAAACTTAGAAAATTATAAATTGCTAAAAAGCAAGATATAATCAACCAAGTGAAAAAAGACACTCTAGAGTATGCACTAATGTTCAAGTCTTAGGGAGATGAGTCTTTTACATAGAATAGACCTCATGCTAACTCATTTTATTACAATTTCCCCATGGGGGTATGGAACATGCATAAAGAAGAAGAAGAAGAAAAATTGAAGGGGCCATAATGCCCGACTCGACTTCTGAACTCTGAAGTTGAACACGTGCTTGGTTTAATCTTTGCGGATCATTGTCAGTTCTGCCTGGTGCAACTAGGGAGGTAACAATTGGCTCCATATGGGGATGTGTGCTTGATCTTTGGAAAGTATGTGAGAACCTCAGAATCTGTGATCTGCACAATAATCAAATGTCTCGCCAAACAACTATCAGTGACATATGCAATATATAGAAACCGTTAGTAAAATGCAAGTTGCACATATATAATATACAAAGATAATGCTTAAATGAAGAAAGTAAAATAAAAGGAAGAAAGTTTAGAGTCAAACTATTTTACAATGGATGCCCCTTGGGCATTAGATGTTATCATTGAGAAGCGATTTGAGGAGCTGCCCATTCATTGGCAGATTTATCTTTTTACCATTCAACTGGCTAAGGTAAAAAGCATTCAGACTATTCACTGGCATATTTATCTTTTTACCATGATATAAGACCTTATTTGTCTAAAACGTCCCTGGCCGGGATGACTCGTTGAAGACCCTTGTCCGATTTTTATCAACTTGGGGTTTTTCTTGGGATGAGACCATTCAAAATATTTATGTCCTTTATTCCAACAAACTTTGAAGTCTGAAAAATCTTGTAAATTTTTTATAGATTTCAGAATCTGACTGTCATCGCTGAAGGCCAGTCACTACTTGAAGTGATCTGGAATCGATGGCCCGAAACTCTCTTTGATTTTTCCATTATCTCTTATTAACTCATCTAATGGCTGAGAGGTTGGAACTGAAACTGCTTGATTTCTGATATCCTCCATCTGATAAACAAACTCATTTATAGGCTCATTCAGATCTTCTAGATGGAATTTCTTTTCTTGTTCTTTGTGAAACCCTGGCTCTTGTATATTGTCATCAACTTTAACGACCATCTCATGGGTAAATTTAAGGTTTGTTGGTTCTTTATGTCTCCTGACACTCGACTCCTCCGTCTAGGCTAACTCCTAGCGAAGCCAAGAGGGGTAGTCCCTAATAAAAGAATCTAAGGCTTGATTAAGCTAAATGTAAGAAATTCTAGGAGGTAATATGAAACAAAAACAAATACAACTAATCTAGCAGCATATAATGACACATAAAAGGATTGCTTATGCAAGAGATATTAAGCAAATCAAATACTTAAAGATAAATGATAATAAGAAATTGAAAGTACTTGAAAGTAAACGCTGATCATCAAAAATGAAATATTATAGACCAATGCCAATGTATGTATTGTTGCAAAATGTGTTGCAATGCTCTTGGTAAATTTTATTAATTAAAGATGACTAGTTGAATTAGTGGGTTAATTCAATGAGATGGACTGATAGCACAAGTCCACTCATGAGTGCATGTTGGAGATTGTAAGTGTGAAAATGAAATCTAAATTAATGTTTGTTTCATTTCACCACTATCCCTCAAATGGGTACAAGCAGGATTGCAAGGAGTTCCAATGGGGAGAGAACTAATCTCAATGAATAACCTCTTGAATTCACAAGTCAATCTGTCTGTATGAATCCATATTGAGAAATAGTGATGGAAGGTTTTCCCTAATTAAAACTACCCCACACGAATCAAATCCCTCTCTGGTTCGTGCCAAGATACAACAAGCTGGCGAGGCCGAGAGCATATCAAGAAAATGACGGGGAAGGTTTGTTACTTTGCAAAAATAAAAAACTGAAAATGAAACTAAGTTATCTAATCTAAGAAATTAAATGTTTTGCGGTGCTTGGGTTTATTTTGGGTTTATTTTAACTTGCTAAAATGAAAAGGAACACATGCAAAAGGCAAAGTGCAAAAAATGAGACAATCCCCTTGGGGATGAGAGGCCTAGTGGGTGATCCCACTGTTGCTTTTGAGTTACAATCTTTTTTAGAAGAATGTTTGATGGTCTTTTATAGATTTAAGACCATGCAAACTTACAAATAGAGAGAAAAATGATATTGGAAGAAGGTTAGGTGCCTTGGGTGCACCTGGATGGTTCAGACTCACAAAATTTGGGCAGGGTATCCCCTTGGATGTTTGTCAAACCTGCAGAAACTGCAAGCTAATGTGGAGGAAAGTTGCCCAAAACTGATTTGGGACAACCTGCAAAAGGTGTTAGACTTTACACAAAAAATACCAAGTGAAAGCTTATGGAAAGTTAGCAAAGTTTAACTAAGAAAGCAAGCGAAAGGAAAGCCTTCTTAGTGGATTTTGTTTGCTGTTCGGGACAACAAACAACAAGGAGCTAAGATTTCCAAATATGAGATTTGAAGCTCTAAAATAAAGAATCTAACTTTTAGCCTTGAAATTTTACTATAAAATGCTTGCTAAAAGACGAAACTTCCTATGCTAGATCTACTTTGTATGATGAAAACTTTAAAGTGTAAATAAAGATCTAAGCATTCATGCATGAAAAAGTAAGATCTACTTGAAATATAACTTTACAACTAAGATTTACTTGCATGCATGATAAAGTAACCAAGAAATATTTAGATTTTTTATGAAGGAGAGATAAAGAAAAGCTTGATAGGTGGAAACCTTGGGCTATGGATTCTTCTGGTGACAAGTTGTGGGACTACGTTCTCGAAAGATTTGGAGTATGTGGAAGGTACAAACCATTCTAGCCACTTCTCCAAAGATGAGTACCTGTAAAGCTTAGAAAACTTGCACCAAAAACTGTTAAATGTAGTGCCACCTACAAGAGAAACTTAGATAGCATGATCATTAGCCGAAATAAACATGCAAATCTTAGGCTGCTAATGTAAATGAACAATAAAATCTAAGAAGCAACCTAGCTTAATAGATTCTATTCTATTGGGTGATAACACCCCTTCAAAGGCCAAATTAACAAATTAAAATGCAATAAACCAAGCTAAGATTACGTCATATATGAAATGCTAAACATCAAACATCCACACAAAGAATGCTAGCCATCTTCTTGACCTCCAAAGTCTTCTTTATTCCAAAATAGTATAACAATACAAAGTGCAATGCCAAGTCAAGCCAAAACTCTCATTTCCCAAAGAGAGGAGAGATTGCTTTCTTATATAAGAAGAGGGGTGCACTTCCCAAGGAGGGAGGGTGCACATCCCAAAGCTAATGAGACAAGTGGAGAGTTGGATCTAAGCCACATCTCACCAAACAAGAGTTAACTTGCCACAAGTGCAAGAGAAAAGGAGTGAGAGGGCGCCACATCTCTCCTTGAGTGTGCCACCTCTTGGGAGGGAGGGCACACCTCCTCTTGGAAACTCCACCATCTAGAGCTAAGTGATCACTTAACTCATCTTCAACTCCCACTATCTCAATCTTCAACTCACCTCAAGTGCCACTATCACTCAGTGAACCAAGAGAGAGGGTGAGTTAACTCATGACAAGCCAAAAAAATGTTTTCGACATGTTTCTTTAATAATAGGGATCTGATTTATTTGTCTTTTATTCACCTTTTTCGAGTAAAATTGATTTTTGATGAGCAAAAGTCAATTATTTCTCTCGAAAAAGGGGTACAAGGGTAAAAGGGGTATTCTGGGTTAGAAAATGATATACCCCTAGGCATATAACACCTCCTAGTACCACTTATTTAATTATTACATCAATTTACAAGGAAATTTCCCGTTTTAGGGGAAATTTATTAATGATAGAAAAACATAAAAAAATACTAGAGGGACCTAATGCATGTCCATAAGACTCTAGATAAATGACTAGCATGGTAATATATATTAGATACTAGACTCAGACAAACACGCTAAGGCCTAAGCATTAGGACATGTTGCCGCCTTTATACACACCTCGGGTAGCATGGGAGAAATCTTCAATCCACTGGGTGTGTCCTTGGGGCCAAGTTTCCAGTCAAGGGGTTGTCACCTGATCCTCAACTCCTCTGTCTAGGCCAACTCCTAGCGAAGCCAAAGGGGGTAGTCCCTAAAGAAAATAAACTAAGGCTCAAAACTAAATCTAAGCGCAATTAGTATTCTAGGAGTTTATTGCAAAGAACAATACACAAAATATAAGTCTATACTAGCAACATATATCATTCATTCATTCACCACAATTACTTATAAAAAAATATTTAAACAAAGAGATACTTGCATAAAAGATATTCAAATGACTATTGATACATGCAAGTAAATAACCATAAGCAAAGGTAATACTTCAAGATAAATGAAAATATTTGGTAAATATTAGTACTTGAAGCAAATGGCTTTTGATAGTAAAGAAATGAGACTCGTGCCAATAATCATGAAAAATATATAACGCTCCTGAGAATGGAGATTGCCTTGTGAATGTCCTTGTAAATTTTAGAGTTTGATTAATGTTGTAAAGTGACTTTTATTGCATAAAAGAAAGACTAATCTAGATGTGGCCTCTTAAGAGACTATTCGTCAGATTGGAAATTTTTCGAGAACTTGCCGAAGTCCAAATGATTTCACCAACAAGCTCAATAAAGGTGCCGGATGTCCAACACGGGGAGAACCTAGATCCCAAAGTTCCCATCTGACTTCACATACTCCCTTTATGTGGTTTCCAAATAAAACAATAACAACTTTTCAAGATTGTCCTAATTATACTAAATCCGCACTGACCAACCCCGGTTTTGCGTGAAACTTACTTCCAAAGATCGAGACTAAGCTTACAGTGGAAGGTTCAAGAACATACACTGGGGAGCTGAGGGGATGGGTTTATTTGCCAAAATAAAATTGCAATAAAATAAAATATCTTCTAATTAAACTAAGTCCACACTGTCCAGCCCTTGTTTGGTGTGAGCCTACTTAGGGGAGCTGAGGGGACTGGTTTATTTGCAAAAAAAAGGAAAAATTGCTGAATTAAAAATTGCAAAAAAAGGAAAACTATTCAAGTATGACTTTTTCAAAAAAGAAATCTAAACTAATTGTGATTGTTGTTTGTGATGAATTTTATCTTTCCTTAGGTGATGAATTGCAAAAATTGAAAGACCCTTAAGAAAAACAAACAAGCACACCCCAAGACACAAACCCCCCTAGGGGGAAAGAAAACTGGGCACTATGTAGCCCACTCTTTTATTGCTTCGGTTACAAAGGTCTCTCTTTTGGAGATTTGGGATCCTTATAAAGATGGATCAATGAAGTTTACAATGTTTTCAAATGACTTATCAAGGTATTGGGTACTCCTGGGGTCTCGAAAGCTCCTAATCCACCAAAAATGGGCAGAGTTTCCTCTTGTTTATTCGCAAACCTTCACAAAAGAGCAAACAAACAAATGCAAAAGATAACTAAAAACACTTTAAGAGTGTCTTTGGATGTTACTATAAAACCCCAAGATTTTCCTAAGTTAAATCTACGAAATCTAGCTAAAAGGAACGAAGGAAAACAAGCTAGAAAGCTTGCTTCCTTAGGATCTTTGACTGCTTTTAAAGAGCAGCAAATTAAAAACACTTATACTTGCTAACTAGGAAAGTTAAGCACAATGTAAATGATCTCTTTTATAGCCTTTAGATTTTACTAGAAATGAAATGGCAAAATAAGACTTTCTTATGCTAGATCTTGCTTACAAAGATGAAATTTTATAAACTAAGCTAAAATCTATACATATAATTCTACAAATCAGATCTACTTATGAATTTAACTTGAAATATTCTAGATCTAAAATGTATAATAAAGTAACCCAAAGAATGTATGAGATTATGAGAGAAAGAGAGATAAAAAGTGCTTGATCCCTTGGATAGCCTTGGGCAATGGGGTTCTTTCTTTTGTGGAAAACCGAGGGACTATGTTGTTCACCACAATCTTGAAGAAGAGGAAGATGCTAGCTTGCTCAACCTATCCTTCAAGTGAGATATCCTGCACAACTTAGAAACTTCTTGCAAAAATGGTTAAATATAATGGTGTCACATAATAAAGGAGCATGAAAGCATGAATAATAAGCTAAATAAGCATGCAATTCAAACTATCTAACATACATGAATCAATAGGATTATCAATCAAACAAGCTTTTCAATTCCTATCCTATTGGGAGATAGCTCCCCTTCCAAGGCCAAGAATTAACAACAAAAATGCAAGAATTTAATAAGAGATCATATACCTCATACAAATTTGAACATAGAAGATCCACACAACAATGCTTTACACAATGTAGTAGCCTCCAAAGCCTTTTTATTCCAATGAGAATAATAGATTACAATACAACCAACAAGCAATTTCACCAAAGCTCCAACTAGCTTGCCAATGGGTGAATGCTTGTATAAATAGGGAGAGGGTGGAGTTCCCAATGGAGGGTGCACCACTTGGAGAGGGAGGGTGCACCATGTGTGAGGTGAAGTGAGCCAAGTGTAATGATAAGGGCTGCCACCTCTCCTCTTACCTCAACTAGTGACAAGTGTGAACTCAAAGGAGAGGAAGAGGGTGCCACCACTCAAGAGGTGGGCGCACTTCCTCATGAGTGTTGATGATTACAGCTGCGTGAGACATCCTTTAGGACACAGATTGAGTGAATCGACCTGAGAGAGTGCCCATGAGTTGGGTGTGCCCATGAGATGGGTGTGTTGTTGTTCCTCTCTGAGACGGAGAATGAACATTGTGTGTGCCCCTGTGTGGGGTGAGGAAGCCCATGAGATGGGTGTGTGGTTCCTCTCTGAGACGAAGATGGAATGTTGTGCCCTGTGTGGGGTGAGGAAGCCCATGAGCTAGGTGTGTGGTTCCTCTCTGAGACGGAGATGGAATGTTGTGTGCCCCTTTGTGGGGAAGCCCATGAGTTGGGTGTGTGTTGTTCTCTCTGAGACGGAGATGAAACGATGTACTGGTCTCCTTTGCGCAAAGAGTTGTGATGATGTGATACTCCAGATGATTCTCCTGTGAGACGTAGTGAAAAAGAGATCTGCTGAGTTGGACATGCCTGTGGCTGAGCACAGGTGAACGTGATCCTAGTGGCTGAGCACTAGTGAGTGTGATTCTCCTGTGAAACGCAGTGAGATAGAGATGTGGACATCCATGTGGCTGAGCATAGATGGATGTGCCCCTAGTGGTTGAGCACTAGTGGGTGTATGAGATCCCTTGCTATATTGTACAAGAGTCAGACTTACCTATAACCCTATTTGTGATGTAAAGGGTACAGGTTGGCCCCACCATAAAGTGAAAGATAATTAATATGGTAATTATTAATTATATTGTGAGTTATTGAGGTCGGCCCTGTTGTGCCAATAGACATTACTGTTGATAGGCTCAATCTAATATAAATAAAGGTAAATTCCCCATTGAGGAATCATATCACAAGTGTCAGTTTGGAAATTTCAGCAAGTACTTGTTCTTGGGAAAAGTGCGCACCTCTCTTGGGTGCTAGTCTTCTAGGGTTTTTGAGCACCCTTTTGTGTGCTAGGTTTTATGGTGGTGGAGGTCTTTCTCTTGAAGAATATAGCAAATGATTGGCTGGGTTTTCTTCCCTTGTTGAGAAGGGTTTCCCAAGATACTTCTTGTGTACTTGTAGTTGTGCATGGTGTTTCTTCTTGTGATCTTGGTTGCTGCAACAAATTGTTTATGGTTCAAATAAAATGCTAAAAATGGAATGAACTTCATGCTTGAGCCTAGCTTATTGAAAAATCAACAACGAGGGTGCTACCTACCTACAAGAGGCGTGCACCTCCTCATGGGGAAGACTCCCAACTCAAGTCAACTCAATTGTGACTCACCCATTACTCCTTAAGTGCCACTAAGGCTCAATTTACTCAAATGGAGGTTGAGTTGACTCAAAACATGTCCCAGACATGTTTCCCAAAAAATAGCTTTGCTGATTTTTTCTGATTTTTGATGTCTTTTATTTACTTATGTGAGCAAAATTAAATTTTAGGTAATTAAAATCACTAATTTCACTCACAAAAGTGGGTATTCTAAGTCCAAAAACGAATACCCCCAAGGCATGTAATGCCTCCTAGTACCACTTTTTTTAATACATGACTAAATTACAATTAAAATATCCCGTTTTACGGGAAATTTTTTATTGATTCAAATCATCAAAAAAACTATGGGGGACTTAGCGCAATTTCCATGACTCAAAATTGATTACCTAGCATGGTAATATAAACATTTAGACACTAGAATTAGATTTTTCCAAGATAAGGCCTAACCATGAATATGCACTCCAACTTTGGAGGTAATGAGTGAAAAAACTTAGAAATTATAACTCACTCTAGAGTATATACTCATGATCAAGTCTTAGGAGGCCCAACCTTTTACAAAATCATCATGCTAATCTCATCTAATTACAATGCCCCCTCATGGGATGGAAATGCGAAAAAGTGGTCATATTTGACTGGCTGGACTTCTGAACTCTGATTTTGAACATGTGAATGTTCAATCTTTGGCGGATCAACTACAAGTCCATCCTAGTGCAACTTGGTGGATAGCAGGACAGACTCTAGCTTTGGAGGAATGAGTGAAAAAACTTAGAAAATTATAAATTGCTAAAAAGCAAGATATAATCAACCAAGTGAAAAAAAACACTCTAGAGTATGCACTAATGAGTCATGACCAAGTCTTAGGGAGCCGAGTCTTTTACATAGAGGAGACCTCATGCTAACTCATTTTATTACAATTCCCCCATGGGGTATGGAACATGCATAAAGAAGAAGAAGAAAAAGAAAAATTAAAGGGGCCATAATGCCTGACTGGACTTCTGAACTCTGAATTTGAACAAGTGCTTTGTTTGATTTTTGCGGATCATCGTCAGTCATGTCTGGTGCAACTAGGGAGGTAACAGTGAGCATAAGTGATTAGCACAAGAAATATTTTTCCTCGATATGCAATCAAGAACAAAGAGAAATTCTTAGTCAAAGTAATAATGAGGGAGGTTCAGTTAACCAGCTATAGGGATGAATGATAACAAAAAAGCAATAGATATGTGCCTTAAATGAATACAAGATCAAAATAAGGGTACTAAGGTCACCCACACCACTGTGAGACAACGCAATTATTCAACCATGAGATTTGAAGAGCTGTAGAGACACGGCATAATCAAATCCTATCTGTGTATTAACCAAAAGATTGTTTGCATTATGATGACAAATACAAGACTGGCTGCTTAATGAGCAGTGCACACAGTGAAGGCAGCGATGAAGAATGGGAATGGATGGATGACATGCTGGACTGTAAACAGTTCTCTGAAATTCTTCCTCCTCTGCCTAGCATCTCCACCTTGTTTATATAGAATCACAAGGACAAAAATAGCGGCAGTTCACCCTAACTGTGCACTGCATGTGAGGCCAACTGGCTGCTAACAGGCCGTATACTCAGACTTGATAGCGACCTCTCTCTTCATGCATACAAAGGTACTAAAACAGCCCCAGACACAGCGCTGTTATGCAACTGTTTGCAGGGTAAGAAGCGCTGGAAAATGGCACTGTTTGCTACAAATAATAACAAGAACTTCTGTAAAACAAAGACTCAATATTGAAGTCGACCTGCCAGCGTAGAATTACTAATCCAGCGCTGTACTGTGGGGTGAATATTATGCATAAGTTCGCTGGCAGCATGCTGTTCTGTGCATGGATGTCACCAAATTGCCACATGTTGAAGGGAAACTTAAAACAGAGACTCAAACTGCTGCCATATCACTGTTTACTCTGACACAATTGCTGTTTGGATGGTACATCTGCTATATACGCTGAAGACAAGCTGCTACAGCACTCAAGATGACCACAGGTTGCTAAATAAAGGCTGTTACAGTGCTGTTCTTAGCCACACATATGACAGTTTGCTTGATTAAATGCTGATCCTCCTCCACTTAGCATGCTGTTCATTGACTTAACTAGCTCAAAACTCCATGAACTCCTCTTTTCCAGTAGGCTGCATGCTTTGAAGGAAGAAAGTCGACCTGTTCTCAAGGAAAAACTCCAATAGTAATGCTCAACCATCAGTTATAAGGCTTATGTTTAGTATATCTAGGAGGTCGAGTTAGGGTTTTAGAATGGCAAGCATGCCTTACTAAGAATAGGAAATTTGGATTATATAAAATTTAGTAGACATGCCAACTGTAAGTAGGAGACCAAGTTATCTCACATGCAAACTGAATGAAGAGGTCGAATAGGTCAAAGATAGAAAAAGTACCAAGGTTTTAGTTGACCAAAGATAGCACAAGTCGACTTAGGGTTTAGGTTGAGAAATTTTAGCAAGGTGAATTCGGGTTTCCATCCACTAGTAAAATTAGAACTGGAGGAGGAACCTGCCAAATATACTAAAGGGGTTGAATTAGGGGTTGGAGATGGAGCTTAGCACAAATTCGACCGAGTGTTTCCCTTAAGTGACAACCCTCCAATGGCTGCCACGTGTCACACTAAGAACTGTTGAATTTTAAGATGCTTAGCTCATGCACATGTAGTTTATTTCATTTAGCATGTACTTGAACCATAAACAATGCAGCAATACCATACACAAGTGCTGCAATAACCAAGATCACAAGAAGAATAACCATGCACAAGAACACAAGAAGTATCCTGGGAAAACCCTTCTCAAACAAGGGAAAAACCCA
>CBVK0100854613.1:0-15939 GCA_900067695.1 Picea abies
GTGCTCCAAGGGTGCCACTCGCCTCGTTCGTTTCCTTTGCGCGACGTGCCCTTCCGGATGCACCATGTGCTCCAAGGGTTCCACTCACTTATTGTGTTTCTTTTGTGCGACGTGCCCTTCAGGATGCACCACATGCTCCAAGGGTGCCACTCGCCAACTGGACTGATTGGTAGACATATATAACCCCTGGAGTCAACACTCCGCCAGGTGAACTTGTGGGAGACTAAGGGTTCTAAGGAATAAGGCCCCCTCCTTATTGCACGCCCCTTAGAATAATAGTAAGCGACTATTGCAGTCTGCCCTCACGGCATCGTGGATCCTCTCGAACTAGGTAAACGTTAACCTACAGTTCGAGCCACAGTGGGAGTGCTAGTAGGCGGTGGCAGGGCTCCTGTCCACCCCTCTCCCTCAACCTCTCTGGAAATCGTGTGTGGCCCCTTTACTCCATATGTGAGTTTGGTCGGCAAGCTATCGTCAGCCTGCAACATCAACAATCGTGTCAGAACATGTCAATATCATATCATCAAATCAAATGAAATAACACAGTAAATAAATCAACCCAAAAGCACACTCCCTGACTCAATCCAGAGTCCAAGGGGGTTCCACCGATGCCTCTGCATCATCAAGGTCCAAAACCCTGCACACTCAATGAAACTAAGTCAAGAGCACCTGTCTACATCAAATAGTAAAACCTCATGTCGTCTATCATATCACAACATAATCAAGTATAAATGTTTTAACATCAGAAAAGTCTAGATCACTTGCGAGCAAGTGTCCCCAAATAATAGGTTTTCTCAGTGCACCAGAGCGGGATGTTACAGAGGGTAACGAGATTTGAGAATAATCTGAACTATTTTCAACCTCCTCAAGGCTACAAGGGTGATCAATTTCAAGAGGAGATGCAATACAGATCTCCCTTTTATGAATAGGCAGAGGTGAAGACACAAGATCGGTATCTACAACACAAGAAGAGGGCATGTTTTCTTGTTTCAAGGATGGATAAATAAGGGAAGGCCTATAATCATCTGAATAGACAAAGAAGAGGATAATCCTCTTTATATGTGAAGGGAGAGAGAGAAATGAGCTGATAAACAAGAACAAGATTTGAAGAATAAAGCTCATAAACTGATACCTGGTCTTCCCCTTCGGTATGGTCATCTTTTTGTCAACATGATCCTCCCCAGTGGAGTCTTCGATTCTGGAGTCACCAAGTGCAATTTGCAATCTTCAATGGTTCTGATGTCTGATGCACCTTCAGAATAAGAATCTCATTGTCGTTCTTACCTAGGGAAATGTCTCCAATTTGTTCCTCGACAACGATGCCATGAATGTTATCACTAAAAGTCATCCTCAGATTGCGGGAGGATAAGTCCAGTACCCATCAGAGGTTTTTGGTGGATTTTGGTTTTATATGAGTGGAGGTCAATGGACAAAAATCAATATATGAATGATGTTCAACATAGAATTGGATAAGAAATGCACAAGTAAGTGAGGGCCAAAACTAACTTCAGTAAGTGAATTGAGTTTAAGTGTGAGAAGAGGGAAGACTTAGTGAGAAAGGGGAACAAGACTGCTATGAGCATTAGGCTTTCAAGCAGCATGGAGAAGAAAAAATCAGACTCAAGATCACTCTTAAGCTCAAGCTTCAAACACTAAAATATGTCCAAACAACAAAGTCACAACAACACAATGATCAAACCTACATCACCATGCAGCTACAAAAACTGGACTGGATCCTCCATGCCTGATCCATTCAGTGTAAGAGGGGAAAAGATCATAAGTAAGATGACTAAAACTGGTCATGATACCGTTGCAATCAAACCTACATTACAACAACATAACAACCCTCGACTGGATCCTCCATGCCTGAGTGTTTTAGCATAGGTTTTAGAAAGAGATGAAAAGAGGTTGACTTGTATTAATCTGAAAGTCTCAAATCTGATACATAACCAGAGAACAGTTTTGGTATAAAAAAATTGCAAAATAGGGAGCTCTTCTCAACCAGTTGATGACCATAAAAAAATATTAAAACTATATATTTATAATCTGAGCTACCCACCACCCTCAGGAGCGTGATCTGGCCTTCTCAGTCAAAGTTTTGCGTCTGAGCAGTCTTCTGTTGGACTGTGCATGTATCCTTTCTGTCAGATGTGAGCTTAGCTCAGCATGGGCCTGTAGGAAAATTTGTCCATAGAGATACCACGGGCTGACGGTTCAGTCCCCATGGCTGGGCCTTTCATGCCTTCCATTTATGGATTGAGTTGAGGTTTCAACAATCGACTCTATTTTCATTAACTACCTTCTCTTGGGAACTCAACGAGACAAAATGCCCAGGGGGGGGGCCACGTACTTGGCACTAGCTCCTTTTCTTTTGGCTCCCTTTTAAATGTGACCTAGGTCCATGACCTCACATAATTGCATGATTACGGGCATTACCAGGGATGGTTTGAAAGAAAACTTCTTTTGTCCCCGCAATTCACCACGAGAAACCACGCTTCCCATTCCCAAAACAATGGTTCTGATTGTGGCTCGCCCTCAATATTTTAAAACCCGAGCTTCTTCTGACCCTGCAATTGAGCATGAACATCAATCTCGTGATCTTGGATGAGGATTCATGATCAACATCCTAAATCTTCCCTTTTCAAATTAATGGATTAGATCTTCCCCTTTCGAATCGACGAGTGAGATCTTTTCTCGATTCGGGATTCAAACTTTTCAAACCTTAGAACTTATTTTCCTCTGAGAAAATCCCCTAGAGCCATGGATCCGATGACGCGTAGCCCTTACTGAGCAATGGATGAGATCCCTTTGGGTCTTCATACTCTAGAGAAATCAAATCTCAAACCTTGTTTGCCTTCAATGCTTTTACCCGGAGCTGGCGATCTATTGATGCGTGTCTTCTTGAATCAACGATTATGCTCCTTCTTCGGGACTTTGACCCCTTCAACCAGATCGACCACCCTTCTACTCCCTTATTTATCATTGACTGGGATCTCCTTTGGGTCTCCGGGCTCGGGGAAAATCAAATCTCAAACCTTGCTTGCCTTTTGTGCTTCTACTCAGAGTTCTAGATCTGGTGATGCGTGGCTTTCTAGAATCATATAACTAAGAATTACTCCAGGACTTCGGGTGTTTTGAAATTGAAACATGAAAAACCCCATGGAGGAAAAACCCTCGAAGCGAAGGATCTACTACCACGTGCTTCGACACTTTGGGACTTTCAGCCACCTTGGACTTTGGCCACTTCAGGACTTTGGGAGCCACTGCTGCTAAGATCAACGACTCCCTGCTTATTTTGGGATCAATGGTCCACAATTTCTTCGAGATTTTGGGCTTCGACTCTTTGGAATTTATCTACACTTCTCACTTCGAAACTCCTGAAGCTCATTTCCCCGAACACTTGGATTGGCTTCCACCTGTTCCCCTCAAGATTAATGACTCATGCTTACTTCGGGGTTTGACTCTTTTCATGGTGCTATACTTCATGCAATTATGAATCTTTGAATACCCGAGGGTCGCTAATCTGATCCTCACAGGGGATATCCACCATCGCAAAACTGAGCCTGCCTGTTTGTATTTTAAGCTCAAAATGAGTTTCTCTGCACGCTGCGCTCAGACGCTTCCTGTGCAGACCATGAAATTGGATGACATGCAGTCCTTGACAACTATATGTGATAACACAATGAACTTCCTACTTCTAAATAATATTTGGACTGCAACCTTTTTGCTAACACTAATGAACACCACATAATTATATTCTTAGTGTAGTGTTCGGGTCGAAAAGGAAGGAATCCAAATAATTGAGAAGAAAATAGGAAGTGTATGGAGAACGTGTCAAGGCATTGGCTAGACTTCCAATTTACCAATGATGAAACACATGACTTAGATATAGAGAATTCTGAAAAATCAATGCAAAGGTGCATTGAATAGATATGCATTGAGAGTTGCAGTCATGCATAGTAAGTAGTAGAGTTACACTTATGCATAATAAATTGATATACTTGAGTGTATTATTGAATGCATTTTTGTGAATGCATGCATACATGTTATTTAATGGAAATGATTATGTTAACAACTGAAATGTTACAATTATTACTCACTCACAGAGTTGAAGACATTTCATGGGTTGTTAGACATGGCAACATGAAAGTTGCAATTTAAGTAGTTACATGAGCATTGATTACAAGAATTTTTTGTTTAGAAAATAGAGTAATGAACTTACTGATATTAATTATGAACATGCATATGCATAGAGTGGTAATTTATTCTATTTAATAAATTACTTGATAGCTGGTGATGGAAATTGTTAAGTGTGGACATTTCTAGAATTACTTGTGAGCTTCTGTAAGTATTACAATAGAATTTTATGGTGCATGACATAATAATAATTTGTTGGTTGAATGCAAGATGGAAAATATCCCAGGAAAAGTGGTCTCAACTATTATACTACATAAATACATGATAAAAATTACTACCCGTTGTTTCAACAACCAAGAAAACTAAATTTTCTTTATGGAATAAATTTGAATTTATAAAATGAAGTTTTTATAATAATCTCTCATAATAACTATATATTGGTGATACAAGTGAGTTGATATTTATTATAGCTGACATGATTGGAAAGAACAACTAATGTTGGAAACACTGGATCCCTATAAATGTAGAACCTTGGTGGGGTTTGAGTAATGAGTTAGCATTCCCCTTGTGTGTGAAAGCCTTGGAAAGATGGATCATTGAGGGAATGTGTAGAAGGGAAGGGATACCTAAGCCTAGAAGGGTGAGTGAAAAAAAGAAGATGCAACTCAAGGATGCTTATGGAATGGTAGCTGTCATAATGAGGGTGTGCCAAAAGGAATAATGAGTTGAATTATTTCATGAAGCAACTCTATGGAATAGAGAAAATGACTTCCATTTGCGGTATGAATACATGAATTAGTGCTTGAAAGCAGAGCACCAAGTGGATAACAGGCTACATTAGCAAATGCATGGAGTTTTTTTTTTGAGGAATTTTGAATTGTACATGGTATATAATGCATTGAGGATAATGCATAAATACGTGGGAGGGGAATGTAATACCCCTAGGCTGAACCCCAATTGTAAATGTAAATGTAAATATGCTTATAAGTTTGTGAGCTGATGATATAGGGTCTTTGGTCTGATTCCACGCACATTGAGTCAGTGCGCGAGAATCTCATACCAAAAGAAGAGTGTGCACATTCCATAGTTCCACGCACACTGGATTGAGTTTCTGATCTTAAGGCCAATGATCCTTTGTATATATGTTGTGTTTTATAGGCTGGTGATCTAGGTTATTATAAGCTAGAATGATTATATGATTATTAGGCCAGGGAGTCTGGATGCTAAAGGTCGTTGTGCCTATATTGTAATTGTAAATCATACTCATATTATTAATTAAGTATACCACTACATGCAGGCCGAACAAAAAAAGGAGATGGGGGGATAAAATCCACTAGAAAGGGGTAAGAGAGCTAAGAGTCTAGTAAAGGGGCTAAGCTAAAGGGGGCTTGAGCCTAATGGAATATTATATTAATATTCCTAAAAAGTTAAAGTATGGATATAAATTTATATATTATATCCTAAGTTTCTAAAGGGGGGAAAAGAGAGTCCCTTGGGTGCCATGTGTCATAAAAGACATGCATATATAATAGGGATATTTAGTATATTTCCCATCATTCCTATATTATTCATAGAGGTTTTTTCCTACCATCCACTCATCCATGCTACCATGGGTACCTGTACCTAGTTTGGACTGTAGGCTGAAGAGGCGGGTTATCAGGCCCATGGTAGAGGAAGTGGGTTGTCAGGCCCATAGTCATTTCTCTCCAGGTGAGAGATTTTCTATGTCTAAGAAGCAAGTTGTCAGACTTGCGAGTAGCTTCTCTAGGTGAGAAACTACTCATAATTGTTCTCTAGTGCGCTGTGCAATGGCTATTGGGATATGAGACTTCTTGTCTGACTTGTTGTTGAAGCCTTGGAAGGAAAGTGGGGCAGCCAAGGGAATGTTAAGAAGAGAAGGGGAACACTTCCTGGGGTGGGACATGCATGTGGGGAATGAGAGACTGTACACTAGTTGCAATAGTTGGGCACCTTGGACAAAGCAATTATGTTGTTTGTCAGACCTTAGACTGGCTTAGTAATCCCTTTTCCCTGGTAGAGTTTAGCCCCAGCTTGGGGGTGACCCACTGCTGGGATTATAGGCAGTGTGGTCTATGGCTGGGAGGATGTGACATCCCCCAAAAAAATAATTATTTTTAAGTTTGATATTTCTTAGGAAAATTATTCCATTTTTGGTAAATTCGAAATTGGATTTTTTTTTTTCCATTTTTGGCAATTCCGACTTTCAAATTGAATTAATTGTAATTAATGACTATGATTGTTGGGAAGACACCTAATTTTACCCAACTAACTTCTTGACTATGGCACTTGTATGAAACGGAATATTTAATAATTATTACTGGAAGACAAATGGAACAACCATGTTGAAATCAGTTGACCATGACTCCATGAGTGGGGAACATGTTGGAACTACCTCAAGTATGATTGTTACAAGTGGAAAATCAGGAATTTGGCTATGGGCAACCCCTAAAAATCAGGGATTTGAAAAGTTGTGAGAATTCCCAAGGGAGGGAAAAGACCTAGGCAAAAAAATAATTTTGGATATATGGCATATGTGAGGAGGCAGGACGCTCCCTAGTATGCTGGGAAAGAAAGATATCTCTTGCTGTTATGAGCACTACTGGCTGAGTGTGAGGTAAGGAGAGGACTGCTAATACAGAAGAGCATTTTTTGAGAGGGAGTTCAAAGTTAGCCCTCATGGATTCATGGTTAGGCTAGGGGGTGAACAAGACAAGTGATTTGGCTGCCTTGTTCTAAGGTTGTGAGGAACTTGGTTGTTCCCTTTGTTGTTCCGATATTCATCTAGATATGTTCCTCTACTTCCCTCTTATTATATTGTATTGTTGGAATGATTATACATTCCCTCTACTTCTAGATGTATGTGCATATGTGAATAGGTGGAATTATAGAGTTGTTGTAAGGTACTTGTTGTAGAAATAATTTTTTTCTAATAAAGATTGTATCTATAGGATCATAACATATTATCTATTGTAGGAACCATCTAATCTGTTAAAGAATATATCTATTTAGTTACCATAGGTGATCTGTGATAGGAACATAACTATTATGTTAATGAATGAACTTATACAACAATTGAGTATTATCTGTGGTAGGCATAGAATGTAAATAGTAAGTAGTTTTGTAAAACCACTGTGTATTAATCATGGCAAGATAGAGTTATCTGGTATAAAGTAATAAATTAACCAAGAAAATACAAACGCAAATTCTGGAAAATTTCTACCTATCATAAGGTTATATGCTATAAGACAGTCAAGTTCTATTTTCAACCCGTACATATCCAAACCCAAATCAGGACTACTATGATAAGGATTTATGATATATATATGTAGCTATATGAATACAGTTATGAATATATGAAATTTTATTAGACAATCAATGCAGTAGATGGCATGGAGATAGCATTGCATAAATAAAAGTTATGTGCACATATTATGTAATTAATATGAAAACTCTCTAACAGTTATATAGAACCCACTGTACAATCAGAGTATCGGAAAAATGGTTGTATATATATATATATATATATATATATATATATATATATATATAGACAGATAGATAGATAGATAGATAGATAGATAGATAGATATAGATATAGATATAGATATATAAGAAAACTTTCTAGATATAATTACGGAGTCGTATCTTTAATCTATTTTTACACTGATAGACTCAGACTTGTTTTAATAACTAATGCTCAGATCTTGTCAACACCGACTATGGCAGGGAAAAAAATAGTTTCAGACATTCACATGCCCAGAAGCGAGGTATTTAGTTCCAAAAAAACATTGAGTATAGTTCGGAATGAAACAAACGACATGTTTAACTATTTACAAGCCCAAGGTAAGATATTACAATAGTAAAACATGAGAATTTATACTTCCAACACTTTTTATTTTGCCTAGGATCTATGGTGATAAAGGTTGGAAGTAAAGCCACAACAGTGAGAACAACATGTTTTTTTTTCACAATATCTTTTATTCCAGAATGTCGAAGAATAGTTCCAGTATGCCAAGAAAATATAATCATATTTCCATTCCAAAAATGTTCGAGTTAGGACATAGTAAGAATCCGACTTAATCACTAGGCCAATTATACAATTTTAAAGTCGACCCTCTTATTCTACCATGAAGGAAAGTAATAGAGATAAAAACTAGCATTAAAACGAATAAATCTCTACCACAGAGATAACTCTTTAGTCAAACCCTTCTACCATTAGTCACCTAGGACCTTCTTGAAAGAGGCAGGATGGAACCCGAATACCTCTTAAGTGGATGGAAGAGGTTGATCCCCATGATTTCCATGTGGCCGAAACCCCTTCAAAATGTTGCAAGAAATATACCATTAATAATCGTTCAATAGAGGTAAGGCAAATAAAATAAAAATGAGTAATAATAGGAAAGGAATTGTGGATTCATACTTAAATTTAAATGGAGGGATCTGATATCCTTCGTTGTTGCACCGAGATGAGTAATATTCTAGACCAAAAGGGGAGGAGGAGCCCAAGACTCCCTGATGGGTACCCTCGCAAGAATAGGGTCCCTCCATTAGTGATAAGAACCGAATTGATATATCAAAAGACATTGCAGGAACATAATATACAAATTACCATTACAGTGAAGAACATGAGTCACATAACGAGAATGGGCCAAATATTTATTCTAATTACAAGTATTGAAATTGGAAGCCATAGATCAAATAAGACCACTAAAATCTATCTAATACCACCTGTGAATTAGTTTAGTTAAGGAAAAGAAAATAAAGTGTCAACGTTGTGCCGAAAACACCAGACTCGTATGACCTTTGTAATACGCTCAGACTATAAGTAAATGGGCATGAAAAGGATGAACCCGATTGTTCTTAGTATACAATGTAGGGTACAAATATTTTGATTTAGGGTTCAGCCGATTGTCATTTTCGGAAAACATTCAAATAAGAAGTTACAGTTGTTGGAGCCGCCCTTGTTTTTTACCTTGCAAAATTTTCAATTTTTTAAAACTTGAAATCCAAAGTTGATTTTCTCTTTCTTTTCGAGATCTTAAAACTCTGAAATCTTGTCGCCCAAACATAAATGTTATTTCTACTTTCAAAACAGATCCATTTTCGCGAGTATGTTTGCTTTTTTGTGTCATTTCGGGTTCTCGCAGGTTGGATGCTTTAATTCTTGGATTCATACTTCCCGAGTCATGAAACAGCGAGGTCATTTTTAATTTTCGCCCAAGACATTAATTAGGGTAAATCTTGTAACTCATGAGTAGACGTTGTCGGGAGTTCGCTTCTCGGCATTCCTCAAACCCAATTTTATGTTCTTACAGCCCCGAGAGCCGAGAGCGCGATAATTATTGTGATAACCTTGGTCAAGGATTAAAGGTCAAAAAACTAACCATGGTTAAATTTGGTTCTCGACGCTTCGCCACTTGACACTTTCTTTCATAAAGTTAAGGCGTCTAAAACCCCGATTCACAAGGTTGCGACATGATTATAGCAATATTAATTAGTAGCCTAATCTGAAGATTTTCTTCCCATAATTTGAGCCTTTAATTATCGCTACATCACGGTATCGCGACTCGGCATACCATTCTCCCAAAAATCTGTCTTCGAAGTTCCGAGTCGGGATATGGAAAATAAATTAATTATATAATTAAGGATGCTCCAAATCACGATTACTGTTAATTAAGCTAAAATCGGCACTCGCAGTCTCGCGAGTTGAAGAGTCAAAATGTAAAAAGGAAATTCACGATGTTGCGAAAGGCGAGAAAATTATTTACGTTGCTGAAATTTGAAAATTTAAAATAATGAGAAATATGTCCCCTGCATCGAGGTTTGCACATTTCCCAAGGTAGATTTTTACTTTTCATACTCCGAATGACCATCAGAGCGCCAAACATTGATGACATTAATGGAAGACTAGAGTAAATCTACGAATAATGAGATTGGATTATATGCAATAAATTTGTTTCTAATTGCGATTTGACAGACCTCTGTCGAAGAATACAAAATTTTCAAATATATACAGGAGTTTCATTTTATTTTAAACATCTTTCATAAGTGCACAAAGCTCACCTTTCTCTGAGTGAACTAATTTCTGCATGTATACACAGGTCTATCACAGAAGAGCTAAAACACAAGTTTCAGCCATGGCTCTAAGGAAAGCAGCGAAAGCGAATATCGAGGTTGCAGGGCAAGGCCCGGATAATGTCTCCAACACTTCACCCCAGAGTGGCGGCTCAGTCCCTAGCTGGTCGTTTGTTTCAAATATTTTGCAATCTGAGTTGGTAAATTATTTAGATTCCGATGACAATGATAATGAAAAGGACGACCTGAACACTAAATACAAGATAGTTGTTCAGTCTGGAATGCACCAAGTTACAACCAGACCACGGTTGCTCCCATATTATGACATGATCCGATGGGCGTTGGATCACATAGACCTCCCCACTAGAACTATCATAAACGACCAATGGACCATGGTTGGGACTTTTAGACCAGAGCATATCCAAACCATGTACAAGCTCCCAACAACATCTGAATACACATATGATGCTGAATTCCTGGAGGGATTCAAAAAGAAGGAATGCACTGAATTTGACAAAACCATGCCCGGTTTGATAAAAGATTGGGTTTCGAGCTCTGCAAAATTCAGAGCAAATGACCAGGGCATCTATTCAATTGCTTCGCTGGAGCCACAGTATATGTATGTGGCGATGATGACATGCCGACTGTTTGGAAAGGAGGATACATCGCATTTCTACATTGCGTGGGTACCTCTCATATTTCGGGTAGCAGAAGGTTGCTCATTTAATTGGGCAAAGATACTCTCGGACAGTTTGTTCAACCAGGTCACCGAATACTGAGAGCAGAAAGAAAGTGGAAGACCCTCCTCTTTTTTCATGTCTATGTATATCATGGACGCAATATGTTCCATGACCCCGTTCCCTTTGATGAACTGGGCTTGGAATCCAGCCCTAGAAAAACTTGTACATGAGTATCACGATAAACTATGGGAAAATAAAGCAAACAAATTTATTTATGAAATTTTCAACTGGGTGATGGTGCCCCTCCACATCACCATTTTTGGTCGTTCGCCACCTCGCATCTCGGATAGCAATCCTGCAAATCTGAGTGGTATCGCGGACTGGTACGTAGAAGCAGAGTTTTCCTATTTTAGAGTGTTCGGAGCTGCTGTTTCCCCTCTTGCGCTACCACTGTTCATCCCCGACAAGCTGGCCTATCGCGAGATTGCCCGACAAACAGTGATTGGTGGGGTGAGTAAAGAGCTCAAAGCATCTTCGAAGAAGGTATGTCCGTTTTTCCCTGTTCAGCTAAATTCTTATTCTTTATTGGATTTTGGGCATGCTAAAGCCGAGGCTGCAGCCCTGGAAGACCTGAGTTTAGTCTTTATTGAATATAAAAAACATGATCCCCAGAAAATTGTAAGTAACCATTTGGCAAATTGTGGGATGAAGAAGTTTGAACACGAGTGTTCACCCTCAGATGATGTTTTCCGAGGTGCGAGATCTTATGGTGAAGTACTAGTCAGGATCCGATCCTTAGCACCCAAAGACATGGCATCCGTATTAAAATTCCAAGAACATAGACGAAGAAGCCTTCCCACTGTGTTGGGAGGATTGGGTATTTTCGAGGATAAAAAGAAAGACGCTGACGGTTCTGAGGATCAAAGGTCTAACCCTGGACAATAGCAGGAAGGGGAGCATGGGAAGAGTCCAGAAGCAGAAGAAGAGACTACGGACCCACCCAAGGAACATAGTTCAGAGGTGGAAGTAAGAAACACAGACCCGCCAGAAACCCAGAATCCAGAAACTGAGAAGAAGACCTCTGATCCTCCGAAGGAGCAGGACTCAGTCGTCACACCAGGAAAGGTAGCGAAGCAGATCGGGAAACCCATCACTTTTGTCATCCCCTTGCAATCAATGCAAGGAAATATAGAAGAAGGATGGATTTTCGGTGAAGAACTAAGGCCTATCAGAGAAGAAGAACTTCCTCCAAATGAGTTCTTCTTTGACAAAAAGAGAAAAGCAGTTGTGAAAAGGGAGTTCTACCAGGATGAAGGATCAACTGCTAAAAAATTCAAAGTGATGACAGATGGAAAAAACAAAAAGAATGATGAATTCGCCACAGAGATCGCAGGAACGCTAGGAGCGTATGCATCAGTGAATCAATTCTCAGTCGGAATGTTAGAAAGTGAGCTCAAAAGAAAGAATCGCCTGATCAAGACTCTCGAAGCCAGAGTAGCTTCGGTTGCAGAAAGCGCTAAGAGTCAGGCGAGTGGGGAAATAGAACTTGCCCGACTGGCTGATAAAAAGGAAATAGAAGTCCTCAAAACCAAGTTGGAACAAGCGCATTCAGTGATCCGAGATGGTCAGATATAGGCGGGTCAACAGAAGAATATGATCACAGAGCTGCAGGCTCAGTTACAGGTCACTGAAAGCAGGATGATCGACGTCGAGGGGTTTAAATCCCGAGCGATCGATATTCGGAGCAGGATCTCTTCTGTACAACAGAGTCTGCTAGACAAAGTGGGAGTGATCCGAGAATATTGTCAGTTGATGCATTGGATTTCTGAGAATCTGATTGTCAGAGAAAGGAATGCAAAGGCTGCTCGGGTCGCCTTTCAAGAGGCGGTGATAGCTACTAACAACAGATTTTCAGCAGGTTCTCCCATACTCACCATCGCTGAACAAACTAGAGGTAATATTTTGTTAAAGGATTGAGAACATAATATTTCCTTAAGCAAGGAACAGGCCCAAAAAGTAACTAATTCATTAGAAGAAGCCTTTAATGCCATAGATGGCGAGCTGTTAGGAATGGAGAGTGGAGGTGACTCAGAGATGTTAAGGCAAATGAATGTAGATCAGATTTCCCTCGATCTGAAGGAGAAGAATGAGAGAGATTAAGAGGATATCTCTAAGGCAGACAAGGTGGACATGGCTCAAGTTGACAAACACTTAATTCAACCTAGCGCACAACTCAGTGCCCTTGACATCATTGATACAAAAATGGGTGATAAGCTTCCACAGTTAGCCCGAGAATGCTATTTCATCGAGGCCAGCTGTCAAGCGGAACCTTTGTAGCTTGTATCCCAGTTTGTGGACAAATGTATCATATGCACTGAATCCACACAAAGACAAGCACCGAGCACCTTTTGAAAATAGAGTAGGAGAGTTGGAGTGATTTCGCTCATCTCATTTGTAACTGAATTTATGAAACTGTTGAGTTTCTAAACTGATCTGCAAATTTGTATAAATAGATCACAAAAAAAAGAAGAAAGGGTTGGACCTTTTTGGTATTGATTGTAATAGAGTTTTTGCATTTGAGAAGTTAATACAAGCAACTTGAAGATTCCCGATTCCGTCATGACTATGTTACAAGTTTGTTTCTTTATGTTTCATGTTTCATTTCATTCCACTTTTCATAATTGATGTGTATCACTATACTTTAGTACGATCACTATTATAGAGAAGGGGTTTCATCTTTCTGTGATTGGTTATTGTCTTTCCTCTGCACCAACTATCAGCGGGTGTAAGACCAATTTGCATTTACAGAATTATATATTTATTTACACTATGTTAATTATTTCTATACTAATTTCTTCTTCTGTGTATGTGTGAGTTTTCTATTGACAGGAACCTTATGTTATCTATAGCTAAATGTTTCTCTCTCACCCCACATCTTTTTATTAAAAATCATACAGTTACGGGAAAGGGCCTTCATTTGCATTCCTGTTTTATTCTTAAAGTAAAAAGTTCTCCTTTTTTAGACCAAATTGAAACATCGTTGAAATTTCTCTTTAAAACATTTCTTACTGGTACTGTTCCTCAATGACTGTCCCTACTGCAACTCAACCAAATATTCAACCCGGACTATCTAATCAAACCCATATTGCTTTAAATCGTTTCGACACAATCCTTAAAACTGCTAACACCCGGGAAGAACTTGAACGTTCATGGGCAGCCATTGAACAAGATATTACTACTCAGGAACATTTGGAAGCTATACAACGAGAACGTAGAAATCCTCATTAGTTTCCTATACCGAAGGTTAGAGTAATCCTTTATCAATCTTTAACTTACTTTCGAATGCCTTGACACTGTACTTTTAAGCCTTAAGTATAGACTTAGGAACAACAACAATCTTAAGAATTCATCGAGTAATTCGGGAAACAGAGAACCCAAAATAAAACCCAGTACCACGCACTCAAACAGGATAGGAAACATCATTCAAATCTTGCCAATGAGATTCTCGTGTCATGAAATAAGTATAGCATACATGCACAGTACAAATCCCTGACCTAAATGAACTTTTGGGCCATAGTCCCAATGAAGCACAACATGTGACAAAACAAAGAGAAATCAATGAATGTAGGAGATGACTAACGAACGGCTTAAAAACAAAACACTACCTGCGTGAATTCGTTGGGAGGGAATACAAAGAACAATGGGCCTGAAAAACCCTGCAGAGTGTCTAAGTAGAATTTATAACAATAGAAGAGTCACTTACTAGTAGGAAGAACAGTTCTGGGAGGCACCCCAAGCCACCATGCTCCCCACACAGAATAAACGCCAAGAAAACAAAGAGAAAATGCAGAGTCCAACTTCGGAACAGTTTTCACAAAAGTTACAAGCAAACAACTACTGTAACCCTAAAGCATGAGACCCACACAAAATGAATGTTGAGGGTACAACGGGAAGCACGACCATCTGATGTAAGTGACTTGGCATGTTTGGGTTGGATGGAGGTACAGGGTTGGCCCTCGTTTCTTACCTACCTCCATTAATGGTCGATCAGAGGTTAACTCTCGACTGATAAAAACCTCCTGTCATATTTAATGGATTGACAAAGTAAATGGTGGGTTTCCTTGAAAACCTATGTTTCAGAAATCATCAGCCTCTAACTACTACCAGTCTAGTTAGCACCAGTTAGTTAGACTTTGCCTAAATGTGGTAGAGTTTAACCAATTGTTAGCATAGAGTTTTGTTTCTAACTAGAAAAATTGTTAGGTTGGGTTGTGAATGCAAGACATTCAACTAACTAAAGTGTTTACCAAGCAAGCCTATCGAAGACCTTCATCATATATGGAAGAATCAAACAACTACATATAACGCTAAGATAAATAACCCAACACCCAATACTTTGTGTATAAAGTTTTATTCGTGGTCTTGGAGTTTAGTCTTGCGGGTGTATATGGAGGTATGTTTAAAGGAGAGGCTAGGATCCTAATTCCTATGCCTAAGTTTTTAATTTCAAATTATTACCAAGTATAAACTTATAACGACATATAAAAGCTAGCATGACTTAAATGAAAATTGAAAGGAAAATTCTAGATTGTGGGTCTGCCATGCTAGGAAAAGGAAATTGGGTACATTGGGTATCAGAGTTTTACAATGGAAATAAAAGGGTATTTATTTTATTATAAGTCTGTTCTTACGGAATTAAAGGTTAATGTCCCTTAGAAGATTTTTTTTTTTATGACGAAATTGAGGTACATTACATATGGTATCAGAGCAAAGGTTACAACACTTGGACATTGAACATGGCCACCTTCTTATTTTAGCACATATTTCCATCTATGTAAAAACTAACAAACGATTACTGTTACAAACATAAAACAATTTTTTGTTTTGTGTTAATCATGGTATCCCAGGATGACGCAGAAATCCGGCTTGAGGGGAATCCTGAACAAAGACCCCCTGAAGATCTGAGACAAAATAATGAAGACACCTGAAAGTGAAAATGCATCCCATGTAATTCATGATGAGGACA
>CBVK0100854615.1:0-20799 GCA_900067695.1 Picea abies
AAATAGATCATTTCTCGAGGTTCAATACATATGGAGCATGCTTCATACAATCTATAGGAAAGTTTATGTTATTTGCCCCACCACCATTCTAGGATCTTCATAATATGGACACTTAAATGTAGGTGTAATATTTGTTTTTTAACATGATGCTTGTAAATAGATCATTTCTCGAGGTTCAATACATATGGAGCATGCTTCATACAATTTATAGGAAAGTTTATGTTATTTGCCTCACCACCATTGTAGGATCTTCATAATATGGACACTTAAATGTAGGTGTATGGTACCTACAACCTTCATGCATAGAAAAGTTTATATTATTTGTCTCACCACCATTTTAGAATCTTTAAAATATGGATATATGATACCTGCCATTTTCATTAGAAAGAGTGATTTTCTTTGTTTTGTTAATATATAATAATGTAATAATCTATGTTGCACGAGGATCCATCTCCCAAAAAAAAACTTGTGTACTTGTCGTTTCTGCGTATCGAGGACTTGGGGACTCTTAGGAAACTTATCCAAATTGATGGGGACTTCATTGGGGACTCGGGGACTTGCTGGCTGTCCCCAAGACGTTCGCGACAGATTTCAGAGATGTTACGAACAAATTTCAAGGATGTTCTAGACAGATTTCAGGGATTTTTTGGGTAGATTTTGGGGATATTCAAGGCATATATCTTCAGTCTTGACAATCATGGAAATTGATGATTGGACAATAAGATCATTTTTCCCATCCATTATTTTTGTATTGCATTGAATCTTAATCTGTCGTAAAAGTTGTAGCTCAAAACATGGGTTTTGTATGATGGGTTTTGATTTGGGTTTCTGGTGATTTAAATATTTTATTTTCAACAACAAGGTTACAACAAACAAAGTTTCCATGTCAAAAAAACAAGAAATGCAACATTTCAAAGGGCTGATCCTTATGGTTCTTGTTCTTGTTCTCCTCATTTTTCTGGTCATTTTAGTTTTTACATATTGTACATGGATTTTCCGGAGTCATTCAATTATAGTGCTTCCACCATCCCAACCTCAAGCATTGTGAAAACAATCAGATAGTGACGATTTCGATTGAGCACCAAATGTTTGAATAAATTCCTATTCTATCACATTCTTAATCTGAAATATGAATCTAATCTCTTCATAGAACCAAAGTGTTTTATAGTGGTTTTCAACACAACCATAAAAATCTGCAAAACCTATTGAGAAGGGAATGCCTTTTATGTTTTAACATAATCGTCATTAATACGAAATATGAGTAATAAAAACTGCTATAGAGACATTTCTCATTTAAGTTTCCTAAAGCTAAACTGCATTTTGCTCTTGTCTAGCATCCAATAATGAAATGTCACTCAACCCTTTTTTAAATTGGTCGAGCTTTTTCAGAATTGGCAAGTGTAAGGGCTATGCATAATACTGTATAGTATAGCTTGATATGCTTACAAGCTTGAAGCAACTACAAATGTTTATGGTGGATTTTAATATTTTTTGATATATATATATTATTGTCGTCCCCAACCCGCCATCCCCTGTAAAATTTGGGGGTGCGCTCTAGCCGTCCCGGGGACACGTCCCCCCATCCCTGTCATTCCCCCGTCCCGAAAACCAATGCAACATAGGTAATAATGTAAAATCTAAGTAGGTTTAATGTTGAAGAACATGCGTTTTTTCCTTTGAGGTTAAATAAAGATAGTCATGAAACTTTGTCTAGCTTGTACATAGCGTAATTTTTGTGTAGTTTGAGTGGACCTAATGGTTAAGAACATACGTTTTCTCTTTGGAAATCACATAATCAAAACTAATGAGTATAAAAAGTTGTACATATGAATTATTATTTGACCGGCTATGATAAGGCTAAAAAATCTAGACCCCTACCAAATCACATGCTGTGAATCCTAGCTACACCCCATTTTTTAATTTAAAATTCATTATCCCTCCATCTTGTTACTCCACCCTCTTTTACCCATTATAATTTAATTGTACTTTGTTCGTTGTTTTATTATGTTTGCTCAACCAATTGTTTCGGATTTTGAGTATCTTTTTTATACGCTTGAATATATATTGTTTGGATTTATTAGTTATCTTTTCGCGATGATATCCTTATCTTTGATATGGGCTTTGACTTCATAGCCAAAAACATTAGTATAAAAATTCCTGACGTAGTTCTTTCAAAAACGTCTATTCCATATATTAAAGGGACGTGTAAAAACAAAAGCTAGTTTTTGCAATGGTAAAAAGCCGAAACATGGGAGCTACTTAATTAAATTACAATTAATTCCTCATGTTTATGGAGCTAACATTCCACTAGAACAATATCTTGTGATGACAATGCAACTGGAATATACTGAATGGATGGTATTGGAAACTCTTTCGTAATAGACGAACTGCTTTCTGGAATGAAATTTGTTGTTAAATGCCAATTCCTACAAGATCAATGATGTACGATTTCGTTTCCTATAATTGCTTGCAGAACAATAATCATGTTACTTCTCAAGTTGACATCGTTGAGGGTCTTCGGTAGGCATTGATGAACAATGCTACATGGACATTGTTAACTTTGGGGATTGACGTCAATGTTGACATTTGGTGAATGTTAACATCAATTTTTAATTGATGTTGACAATGGTCTAGGATAAACATCTTGGTATGGGTCATTGGTCAATGTCAAAAACCTCTTCATTCATTATTAATCGAGGACTTATTTGTCATTGACATGATTTGTGTCATCAAAGTCAATAAGACATTGAATCAACTTTAATGTGTATTCCATCATAAAGGAATCATCATCGACACCCATGTAACACGGCCAATACTTTGCACTTGCTTGACCCTACATTGAACAAACCTTCTATTTTAAAGATTTGCAACTTTCTCAAGGTCATTTCAAGTAATGTTCTTAACGCGCAGAAACAATGAACATATCCCAAAAATATAAACTACGCAAATGTAAATAAAAGAAACAACCATAATGAACCTATACTGAACCTATAGAATATAAACCTTGTATTGATAATTCAAAAAAGGAGGAGCAATGTTCATAGGCCTTTTTACAAGGGAAACCTCCTATTCACAAGAACTTCAATACAATAACAACACTTCAAAGAGTATTGCATAGCCAACTAGCTTTATAAGTAATTTCTCTCTTAGAAAACCCCTAACTACTTGTGGTCCCATCACTAATGAGTACTAATAACTTTTTATTAAAGTTGAACCTTTTACATTGAGTAACTTCCCACTAACTACGTAATGGGACTTATTCAAAGAAGATGCTCTCATATATTAATTTTCTCACTCCTGAATATCCCAAGTAGCAGGTTAGGGTAGGGCCTTAACACACTCTCTCCCTTCAAAAGAAGTACCGCCCTCAAGGTTAGAGGTGTGGAAACAACCATAATTCTGCCACTATCTCCCTAGTAACTTCATCTTGATATATGTCCTTCCATTATATTAGGACCTCTCAAATCGAGTAATGGAAAAGTCGATGCTTTCTTATGGCCAGTGCTGCCTCCAACTGTAATGAAATGGAACACTCTTCAGCAAGTTTGAGAAGGCTAGTCTAAAATCACTATTTACCCCACGATCTTCTTCAAATAAGACACAGGAAACCTGTAGTGGGTTGTAATAGTCAATCCGTAGGAAACTTATCCAATGCACTCGAGTTTCTTATAGCATCCATGGAAGTTTGGAACTATTTTGTAGGATCCCTTGGATTTGAGAGAGATCTACTTATATGGATTGAGAGGAAGAAATACTTAATCCCCTTATCCAAAAGAATGCTCAAAGCAATGTTGATCAAATTATTTCATCATTAGATTTTGAGCAAAAACCAAAATACCCTTAAGTGTGCGAATAATGGTGGCTATGGTGCTTAGTGTGATGTTCACTTCCTAAACCTTGGATGTGCTCGATAAATATGAAGCTACTGAAAGATTTTTCTGGACACATAAACCTTCATATGGTAACATTTTGGTAGCACTATGTTAAGTGGCATTGTACCACCGTTTGGAAAGGACTAGCCATTAAACCCACTGAAGTTTTTTGTTTGTTGCAAAACACATCAAGTAAGTTTCCAAACATTTGTTGACTATATCGACTTGACCATCTATTTGGGGATGGTAATATGTGTTATTGTTCAAGTGTGTGCCTTCTAGTTTAAAAAAATCCTACGAAAAATTGTTGGTAAAGGTGGGATCATGATCTAATACATTGGATATTACAGGCATGTCATGTAATTTTAAAATATGATCCATGAACACTTGGGCAATTGTGGATGGAATAAATGGGTGTGGAAATTCAAAAAATTGAGCATATTTAGAAAGGTGGTAAACTACACGATGATGATCCGTTTGTTCTCTGCTTTAGGGAGGTCTAGTATAAAATCCATGGAAAGATCAATCCTGAGAGTGGTTAATATTAGTAGCGGCTACAATGCCCCTAGATTTTTCATTATTTCACCCTTGTTCTTTTGATAGGCTTCACATTTGACTACAAAAGTATGGATATCTTTTTTCATGCCTTCCCAAAAGAAACACGTACGTCTTTTGTAAGTTCTTCAACAACACGAGTGACCCACAATAGGGGATGAATGAATATCCTCAACACCTTCCTTTTTGAAGTAGATTTTTGTATCAGAAATATATGCCTTTTATATTACAAGGTATATTGTTGTTAAGTATAGCCTATCAGGGGGTTGGGGTCTTCATCATGTCAATGGATGAGTTGAACAACTATGTCATTAGCCAACCATTCTTTCCATTCCTCCTCAATCCAATCCAAGACTAGTAAGGATAAATAAAAGAGAGATCCTTCCTCCTCATATTTCCAATACAAATATTCAACCACTACATTCTCCTTGCCCTTATTTCATATGATCTCATAATGATAACCTAACATATTAGTGGCCTGTTTATACTACTCTAGTGACGACAACCTTTGTTTCAAAAAAATACTTCAAACAGTGATGGTCCAACTTGATGTGGAAGTGTCTCCTAATGAGATACACACGCTAGGAATTGATTGCAAGAATGGTGGCCATCATTTCTTTCTCATAGGTGAAATTTCCCAAAAAATATTCACACAATTGTTTACTCGTAAATGACAATGGACACCCCTCCTACGTCAAAACTACTCCAAGACCTTTGTCAGAGGCATTACATTAAAAAACAAAGGCCTTAGTGAAATTCACCATTGCTATGATGTGTGCAATACGCATGACTTTCGTTGAAGAAAAAAAGGTCTACTTGACAACATATTTCAACACAAATGAAATATTCTTGAGCAAGGTGGTTGATGAGGATGCAATTCACCCATAATTCTTTACAAACTTCATATGGTAGCCTATAATTCCTAAGAAATAAACATAATATTTTTAGAGTCTTGGGGAGTGATAAATATTATATAGCCTCATTTTTATTGGGATCCACTCACGACCTTGTCTTATTGACAATGTGACCGAAATATTACACTTCAAAAGTGTCAAAATCATATTTGGAACGTTTGAGGAACAACTAGTTATCCCAAAGTAGTTGTAGAGATTTATCAACATGCTTCACATGTGATTCCTAGGTTTCTCTATAAATCAAGATATAATCAAACAATAAAAGAACAAATTTTCACAAGAGGGGTTGAAAAAACTTGCTCATGAGGATCTTAATGGTGAAAGAGGAGTTTCAAAGACCAAAAGGCATAACTAAAAACTCATAATGTCCTTCATCAGTATGGAAGGAAATATTACGACTATCCCCTTGCTTCATTCAACTTTGGTGATACACTGAACGAAGGTCCTCTTTAATGAATAATTAGGCAATGGGCACCATGAAAGTCATCAGTAATCGGGATGGGGAATTTATCTTTAACTATCAACTTATTGAGAGCATGGAAGTTGGGATACATGCACCAATGACCCTCTTTCTTCAATAACATCACTACTAGGGATGTAGAAGGATTGTTAGTATTGGGATAAATCATGCTAACCTCCAACAGTTCCTAAATGATCTTTTCAATTTCATTATTTTTTGCAAAATGATGTTGATGAGGATACACAATGGGTGGTTGAAAACCAAGGATTATTGGAATTCCATAATCGTGCTTGCCATAAGAAGGAGGTAATCCATGAGATGTTCCAAATATTATTTGATGCTTAGTCAAGAACCACTGCAAATTAGGCTGAATTTCTTGTTGGGCATTGTCCATAACTTGGATGGAAATGAGGGTTAGGGGATCAGCTAGAACGATTAATTTCACAATTATTCCCTCCAACCTCTAGTACAATAGATCAATTGAATATCTAGGGTTTCACCTAGAACCCAATGAATATAAATTTTCTAATTGGTCGTGGTTGTGCCGGAAGATTGGAGCAAGAATTTCTTGTTGGTGCAACAAATGTTTATCTAGAGGTGGTAGGTTGGTACTTGTCAACTCAGTGCTCCAAAACATATGTGTGTATTTGTTATCCATAGAAAATATTCCAAAAGGGACTAAAGTTGGAAAGATAAAAAAAAAAGTGATTAAACTTTTGTTGGATGGAAAAGAAAGAAAATGAAGTGATTCCTCTTATTAAATGGTGTAAAATAACAATCTAAATGAAGTAGGGGGATGGGTTCTAAAACATTTATGTACATCTAGTCAAGCTTTGCCAGAAAAATGTTTGTCGAGACTCCATTTTATTAATGATATTTGGGAAAAAGTAATGATGGTAAAATATCTTGGAGCACGGTCCATAGAGAGCATGATCAAATTGGAAAAAAATCATTTAAAATTGATTAAAATATTTGGAATAACTTGGTTACGAAATTCCTACTTATTGGTAATTGGGTTGCTTGGAAGTTTGGTAGAGGTGATGAGATAAGGCTAGTTGAAGATCCTTGGATATGGAAACTTCAAATTATCCCCTCCTTTTCTTGGAGAGCTTCATTCAAAAAGTTTATCAAGAATTGTTGGTGTTTGAAAACAGGTGAAGCCTAGTGGTTTGTTTCAAGATTGGTTTTCAACTAAGGATTTGAAATTCCACGAAATTTAGTAAAGAAATGGTCTTATTACATTACTTCATTAAAAAAATATGCAACTGGGTTAGCCATATGTCGTTTGCCTCCCACCTATTCCAACTGGCTCATTTTTGCAGTTTTCCAGTTTGACAGGTTTTTCCTAGTTTTCGGGTCCCTGACTTCCAGGGCCGTTTTGAGGCCCTAAACAACGTTTTTAGGGCTCGCCACAATCAAAATATGTAAGGCTCGCCACATACAACATGAGTAGTCCTCAAATAGACCTTTCCAAAGGGATATTGTGCACCTAAAATGGAGATCGTATGTAAAAGTTACGACTCTAAGAAGTTGATGTACTAACTTACCCAAATGGGGCCCACATGACTTTTGGCGCTTAATCTCTTAGGGTTACGTTTTTGGATGTCTAAGGTTTTTGACATTCCTGTTTATTGTGAAAATTCCTTGAGAGCCTCATTGTAATCATACTATGGCGAATGAGCACAGCCGTCAATCTCTTCTTAGAGGTGAGCCACCACCATTCTAGCCAGCTTGTTTTCCACTGCTTTTTTACAATTTCAACTTATTTCCTTATTGAATAGAAACCGGTTTTAGTGTATATCTGTTATTATGTGTTAATCATATTTTGATAATAATTTTATTCATTTCGTTCTACTCAAGAAATCCGGATCATTGGGTCTAGTAAAGTTTCTATGAGAGTTAGACCCAAAAACAAATAATAGAGATGAATTATTTGCATTGTGGATACTACAGATAAAGGCATACAAAATTTGCAAGTGATAGACAACTCAAAGTTTCTTATGGACTAGGCAAATGGTAAGCCTCAACTTACAAATCTATCTCTAAGATCTATTACGCATAGAGTTTTGGAGGTAAATAATCTCTCTCTCTCTCTTTTTTTATCTTTGTCTCGCATATATACAAGGAATTCAATTCCAAAAAAAATATACTCTCAAAAGTTGCTCTCTCTTTGCAAGGACAACACACTAGCTACTCAAGAATTCAAAGGAGATGAAATCATGTCTGAGTCTCTCATTACCACTTTCTTACCTTTTTATTGGATGTGATCTATGTTGGAATTTTTGTTTTTGAAGGGTTAATCCCTAGTGTCCTTACAAGACTATTAACTAGTAATGACGTAAGAACTTGGGGAGGGGAGGGGGGGGGCAGTCATTTAGAAGGACTATGAAATATTTCAGGAAATATTGTAATATGTAGATGTGTAGCTAGGACATAGACAAATTTATATTTTGAAAATAAAATACATGAGGCTTGGACACTATATATTTTGATTTCTTTCTATAAATATCTAATATAATGTTTTTTTCTTGGAAAAAAAAGTTGGATGGCATTGAATAGGGCAATAATGCTAGAGTGACCTTTCTTCAAGAGATTTTCCATGTGGTGAGAGATGATAATTTTTGGGGAACCTTGATTGAGCCCCTTGAGGGTGCGTATATGCCCCTCTATATTAAATCTCATCTATGATGCCTTGAAAATTAATTGTAACCAAACACTATTTTTTGAACCATTCTACTCCAACAACTACATCACAACCTCCCATTTCAATAAATAAATAAAAAAATGGGAGACCCTTGATTGAGCCCCTTGAGGGTGTGTGTTTATCAACCTCCCTATTTAATCTCATATATGATGCCTTGCAAATTAATTGTAACCAGACCTAATGTTCTTAACCATTATACTCCAACAACTACATCACAATCTCCTATTTCAATAGAGAACATGTAGGATTTGAGTATATAGTCCCATGTTTGAAGGTGCACATCCCCACACTTGACACAACATTTCATTACACCACCATTGGCAATGATCATCTAAAAACTATGCATTGCAGATGCATGCTAATGGGTTTCTCTTGCATCGAAAATTGCACACTGCGTGGACATTTCAACAAGGTGTTCTTCTATTTTTTTCAGGATGCAATGATTTCAATGTTTGGTTATTTTGTTTATTTTTACAATAAAATGAATTAGAGATGCGATGTAACTCATATCTCTAAATTCCCAAGATATCATTTAGATAAGGATACAAAAATATAAAAATAATGTAGAAAACATACTTAGGTATTTGTTGGAATGGTTCCATAAATATTCGAGTTACGGGATAGATCTAAATATTCCAACTTTGAAGGAATTTCTCCCTCTAACTTATTACACCTTAATAGAAATGTTTGTTGCATCGTGAGATTTCATATCTCTTGAGAAATACTTTGAAGAGAATTATTTCTGGAGAGACCCAAAAACTTGAGCTTTGTTAGATAAGTTATAGATATTGGCAACGTGCTAGAGAATCCATTAAACCTTGATTTTAAAACTTTTGGGATTACATGCAAATGCATTTCCTAGGAATTATTTCCGTGAAATTCATTCCAAAAGAGATCAAATATTATTACTCTTATTTCTAATTATTTGTGTAAAATAACAACTTTATATCCAGTGTAACCTTGGATTTATCTAGAGATATTAATGATAAAGTCTCTAGAGATACAAACCTTTTTTAGGGTACAAATCTTTCAGGTTTGCATCTAGAGGGATTTGATCCTAAGTATGTTTGATAGACCTCTGGTTAAGATTGATTTAAGTGAGTTACGTTTTTAGGATAGTTTATAATGAAGACTTGCTCTTATGTAAATATTCAAATATTCTTCCAATTTTTTATTTTTTTTGTAGCGTACACGAATATGTGCTACCATACACAAAGTGAGGGAAATGATGAAAGACCACCCTAATAGACACAAACACACTACTAAAAATGGGGAAGAGAGAAGAGTGAATTCATCCATTATTTTTAGGGCTAAAGGGAGAAACCCTAGGGAGATAAAATGGGGGATGAAAAAGAGAGAGGAGGTGACTAGGATAATTAATGTTTTTTGAATCTTGATTATGCTAACCTATAGTTGTAAATTATGAGGGTACGTCACTTAGGTTTTAGATTGGTTTTTACATACAAATTACTAAAGAAAAGTAAATCAACTCACTTAGGTTTTAGATCAAGTTTTATCAAGTGCTATAGCACGTAAATATTGGTTAACTCAAGAGGAAGTGCACCCTCCACAAAGGCACTCATTGAGATGGATTTAACACCATAAGCCTTGAAGTAAGCCTTGAAATCATATCACTTTCACATTTACTCATGGTGGGTTTTTACTTTCCATTGTCACTCTCAGGACTTATCCCTCTACCTGGGTTATTTTATTTCCTGTCTAGGTGACACACCTAATAGGGTTGGATGAAGACCCTCCCATACTTAAACTTGGTAACTCACATGGGGTCCTCGACTGAATTATCTTACATGGCTTATATCTTAAGTTGTAACTTACTTTACATGTTTTAAGGACTGTTGTTTCTTATGAAATTTGGTTAACCATGTTTTATACTTTGGCTTGTTTTGGATGGCCTTGATATGGTTCCAGAGGGACATCCTGGACTTGCACCAAGGACATTGTTCCTTTATTGCAAGACTTTGTCACATGTGATGGAGAGCAGTGGGTCATATAGTGACTCACCACCCTCACATAGTGCTCTCACATTCTTCGAATCTTGGACGATGGACAAATGGGTATGGTTTGAGCAGTTCTGGTCATTGTTCATCACATATGGGTTCGAAGCCCACAAGTTGGGCATAGCTCTTATGCACAAAGGATAAATTATGTTCCAACAACATGCATTTGTACAACATTCAAAGATATCATTGCAACTTTTTCAACCCTAGACATGTCCTTTGAAATCCCTTGACAACACCCTCTAGCCTTTGACGTCATGTTCTTGGCTAAGATTTGGTGGATGGTTCAGTTCTGAAGATGATTGGCATAGATTGGTGTGAGGACACACTTCACTTCACACTCTTTCACCACCAAAGAATGCCTCTTGGCCTTTAGAGACCTTATGTTTTCCTTTGGAGGCATGACGTCACCCTCTCCTATCTTAACAACCTTTTCAGTGCATGACATCACCATTTTTAGGGTTTTATGATGTATATTTTTATTTTGGCATGAGGAAAATCAAGGGATCATCCCCACTATTATTTTATTGTTGAGAGATGTGGACAAATCATATTAGGGTTGCCTCATATAAAAAGAAAAACCCTATTTTTAATTTTGTGATCATCACAAATCTCTCACTTGAGAGACTTTATTTCTGAAATTTTACCCTATTAGTGTCATTGGCTATCTCTCTCTCACATGCTATGCTTGGAAGGTCACTTTCAAATGGTTTTTGCTGATTTTGGTTGGGAATTTCTTCAATTAGGGATTTATCTCTTAGTTTCTTGGATGAAGTGAATTTTCTTCACTTTATTCTTATGCTATTAATATTTCATGGTAAATTTGCTACTTTATGCTAGACATCTTGCTTGGTGAAACCCTAAGAAAGGAACACAAGTGCTTCACCCTCTCACAAGGTAATTTTTGTCCAAAAGGATTCATTCATTTCCATTTCATTGGAAAAATTCATTGAGCTCAATAATTGACAAGAGGAGAGGTTCACAAAAGTCATTGCTCAACTATATCAGGACTTGGCAACGAAGGAGGAATCCTTGAAGGAGATAGAAGTAAGTTTCCAAAAGACCAAGCAAGACCATTTTATTGTCACTGTTGAAGCGAGCATCATGACCACGTTATGCATGGTAAAATCATCTTCCAAAATGTTTTTTCAAGAAAGATTTGGTCACTTTGAGAAGCACACTAGAGGTATCGGTTCCAAGCTTATGAGGAAAATGGGATATGATGGCTAAGCACTAGGAAAGGAAGGACAAGGGATTTAGGTTCCCCATTGTATCTCAACAAAACCCCGAGCATGAAGGCCTATGATTTGGTGGGCAAGAAGCCAACACAAGTGAAACTCAAACCACTTTCGTCAAGGCAAGAGGAACCATAAAAGAAGCCATTCCCATGGAGGAAAAGGCAGTTGGAAAAGTAGCGTGCATCAAGCCACTCAAATCTTCCTGTAAAATCCTGAAAGAGGGAAGAAAAGAGATGGTTCACCATCCAGATTCTTTCCAACTCTTTGGGGACCAAAAAACCAAGATGGAAAGCGTCATTACAGACCGAAAAGGTATGGCTTAGATTGTTTCTATTGCAAGAAAATAGGTCATATAGCTAGCTATTATTGGCACTCTAAAAGGCCAAGTAGTTTGTTTCTATTGTAAGAAAAAGGGTCATACTACTAGCGATTGTTGGCACTCTAGAGTGAAAAGCATCCCATGCAAGAACTGTTGCTAGTATTTCATATTGAGTGTACATTACCAAGACAAATGTTGGAGGCTTCACCTAAAAACCCATCCCAAGAACCAAACAACTAGGAGGAAATATTGGAGAGTGAAGGTCAAGGGTAAAGAGGAGTTGATTTCACTTGAAGCCTAAGGAGAAACAAATGTCAAATGACATATTGCATCAAAAAGTGTCATCTCCAGTAATGAGATTGATAGCAGGGTTATGCCAAAGGCATCCCCTACTCAACTCTTATCATCCATCCTACAACAGAGGAATCCTTTCCTAGAGTTTTATCAAAGTCTAGTTGATGGTTGGAGAAAAACATTGAAGGTAATTGAAGCTTTTGAGGACCAAAACCTGCAAATGGGGAGGTGTGATCCGGATTGGATCTCTCCAAAACCTTGTAATAAGAACTTAGTTTTTTTTCCTTTTGAAAATTTCAGAACATATCCTTTTTATTTTATTTTTCCTTTTTGGAAAAAATTAGAATTCGAAATGAACCATTGTGATGGTTGGCCTTCCAAAGACATCCCATTTAAAATAAAGAGTGCAGTGAAGAAGGACATTAGTGGGGAGATGCAAGGAAAAATAGGGAAGGAAAGTAGTAGAAATTATAGCTCGAAGAGGGCAAACTGCTTGAAGTTGAGTGGACGAAGGAGTTAATGTGCGTGTTCACACTAAGTGAAGGTGTCTCTAAGCCATGGCCTATGCAATTTTTTTATTGTCAGTGAGTAGCAATGCACAAAATCTGTGTATATCTCACCCCTTTGTAATTTTCTCCCGAGCATAATAAAAATCACATTTAAATGTCGATATATGTGAATTAATGCATTATGTTCTTTGGGTATTTTTGTTATGAGTTAGAATGATCTATACATTCTCATTTGAAATATATTTTCAGCGTTATCACCCGGCCACTTAATTTATTGTTTCATGTGTGTTTTTTTCCCCATTGGAAGTACATAGTGTCCTTTTGCTTGTTGGACATTTTATCTTTTGCCTAGACAAATTTGCAAACCCTTGGGCGTGTTCTCCTATACTTGGGCATTTTTTGTATTTCATGGGCAAGTTCAAGGACCGCTAGTCCTATTATTTACTACTTTGATCTGGATTTATGAGTGGAACAAAATGAATAGTAGACTGAATACAATAACACAGCGATATGGAGAACAACAATAGATATCCAGTGAACAATAACTTCTATCGAATAAATAAAATACGTTGAAACTATAGAACTGTAGAACTAAAAACAACTTGCTCGAATGGTAGTATCTATCTTTGAGAAGAGATGTGGCTGCTACATGCATCTGTTTGAGAAGAATGATTACAATGAGGCTCCAGAGGCCTTTTTAACATTACTCATAAATGCCAAAACCCTAGACATCCAAAAACCTAACCCTAGAAGATGAAACACCAAAAGTTATGTGGGTCTCGATGGGTAAGTTGGTACCTCAGCTTCTCGAGGTTGTAACTTTTTCATACGATCTTCGTTTTAGGTGCATGATAGCCTGTTGGAAAGGTAATTTCAAGAACTACGCATTATGCCATCAAACTTTGACTCTGTCTATAGTTTGATTGTGGAAAGAAAAAAAAAAACATTATTTAGGGCCCCAAAATAGCCTTGTAAGTACAAAAAGATGTACTAACATGAAGACTTCCAAAATAAGTCAGTTGGATTAGGAGGGCAGCCACCAATATCAACCTAGAAGTTGTGTAGGGCTTTAGACAACCCCGAAAGTGTACAACCCACAATTACAAAGAATTACAGAAAATCGTGTTGAGTTTAAAACTGTCAAGAGGAGCGAGTTGCAATAGGTGGGTGGCCACCAATATCCACCTAGATCAGTCCTCCCCCTTAGGAAGCAATGGTCTCCATTGTGTTGAGTGTCCCCATCAGGTCAGTAAATTTCTGTTCAATTTGGTTCCAGGTGATCCACTTACCTTGGTGCAGGAGTTGCCCTACCTTAATAACCCGATAAAGCTCGATTGTCTTCTCGTGAGTGCCCTTGACCTGTGTGTCCACTATCTAATCAATGAATGCATGTTACATGCAATCAGGGTTGAGCTCTGTTGGTTTCAATTGTTCTGCGATCTCCGAGGTGTCCAATAATGGTGAAAAATATGGCTAGAAGAGGTCCACATTGAACACTGGGTGCAAGCGAAGTAATGGGGGAGTGTTGAGCTAAAAAGCATTGTCAAGCACAACCTTGGTGATAGTGTAAGGCCCATAGCGAAGTGGACAGAGCTTTCGATCGAGCCCTATAAGGCATTCTTTCTACAAATGTTATAACCAGACCTTGTCTCACACCTGAAACTTGTGTGTTACCCAGTGTTGATCATGGCAATGCTTGTACTTAGTATTGTTTTTTTACAAAATCTCATGGAACTGTTGACAGATGTTCTAAATCAGCTCAATGAATCTAGTGGCTTTGTCGACATCAGACTGAACATGGAAAGAATTTGTCTTTGTTTTTGAAAGAGGTAGTGTAACATCAATGGGACCCAAGGGTTGGAATCCCAGCCCCACCTGAAAGGCATTATAGCCAGTGGAGCTATGGAGATCTTGTTTGTAGTTGTGTTGAACATAGGGAAGACTCTCATCCCATGTACGCATATGCTTGATTTGGAAGTGCTTCGATACCTCAATGGGTGAGGAGAAGATGTCTCTGTACTCTTCCATGATCCCGTCCACTTGCTTCTACTGCAAAGAGAGGCTCTGTGTAGAGGCCACAGATGTGGCAGCAACCTTCTACTTACTGTGAGCACAGATCACAAAGAAGACGAACTTCTTGATCCATGAAATGACCTTACTGCATTGCTTGGCAGATATTAAAGAAATAGTTGTAGGTGACGCTACCTCTGGTATCGTGTACAACTATCTACCCAAAGTAATAATAACACTGCGAGGTCTAGACTCATACACAACATGTCGCTTCCACAAATATGGTTTTCCTAAAAGAACATCACAAACTTCAAGGGGATCAATATCACACAATACCTCATCTTTGAAGGGCTTGATGTCGTAGGGAAGATGACATTGTTGGCTAACGCAGAGATATCTTCCTTGGAGAATCCAATTGATGGTGTAGGGTTGCGGGTGCGGTGTCATCAATAGGTCCAGTTGCTTGATGACCTCTGCTGAGATCAAGTTCTTCTGACTACCGTCATCGACAATGAAATGAAGTAGAGCCCCCTTTACCCACATATGTGAATGAAATAGGCCTTCCCCTTCCTCTTGTTCTTCTGGTTCAATTGGTTGGACTTTGGTGGTAGAGACAATGGCACTGGGTTCAACATCGATAATTCGCTTCCCTCCTTCTGGATTTGATTCGGAGTTAAAATCTGCCTCTGAATCGGAAGTTTTCAACTCGGACACCATTGACTACTTAGAGCCAAATTCTTCGATGTTGTGCCAAGGGATTTTATAGTATTCACACCATTTTCTCGTGTCCTTCTTTGACTTCTCATTACCCTTCTTCTATTGTGGCTTGGAATGGTTTTCCTAAGAGTGTCCATCTTTTCTCTGTCCCTTGTTTTGTGGTTTGGGTCCGCCTTTGCCCTGCTGTTGATGTGAGGAGTTTGTAGATCCAAACTCTCGACTCTTCTGCTTAAATTTTTTTTCGATATTGACAACATATCTATAGGCCGTACCCAATGATGTGATGTCCAAAAGCTTCATTTCTGTTTGAATGTATCAATGCAAACAATTGCGGTATTTGAGCACCGGATGTCATTCAAAGTCTTTGAGACCCAATTTGGTGCGCAGGGTATGGAAAATATTGGTGAAATATGGTATTGTTTGGTCCCTTTCCTGGCGCAGGTGGTCCATCACGTGTACTAGTCCTCGTAGCTTCCAACATGGTAGTATTGTTCTTTAATGGCATCCCTGAAGAAATCCCACGTGAGGGAAACCACAAGTATTACAGATTCCTCTATGGTCCTTTGCTTAGACTAAGTATCCCACCAGTCCTTAACATGGGGGATGGCCTTGAAGAGTGCAAAAGTAATATTTTCCCTATCGTAAAAAATGTGGACCGAAAAATACCCTTCGAGAAGATTCATCCATTTGTCTACAACGTCGGCATCTATCGATCATTCAAATAATGGAATGTCAAGATTTACCTATACCTTGAAGGGGATTGCATGGTCGCTTGATGAAGATGTGTCTCGTGTTGGCAGTTGCCGAAGGATTTGTCCAAAGTTGTCCATCATTTTGTTCCTTTGTCGCGCAAGGGGTTCCTCAAGCAACATTTTAAAATGATCTCCTTCTCCATCATTTTTCTTTTTATCCCCCATGGGTTGTTGTCGAGCTCAGCACGACCGATCTTGGAAAGGAATGACAGGTTCGAGTCCCAACTTCTTGTACCCAGATCTTGTCAAGGACATGCACGAAGAAAAATAAATGAAGAGCAGAGCGCTTTGATACCACTGATATGGATTTATGAGTGGAACTAAATGAATAGAAAACTGAATACAATAACATAGAGATACGGAGAACAACAACAAATATCCAGTGAACAATAACTTCTATTGAATAAATAAAATAGGTTGAAACTGTAAAACTACGAAATTGAAAACAATTGCTCAAATGGTGGTAGTTATCTCTAAGAAGAGATGTGGTTGTTACGTGCATCTGTCTGAGAAGAATGATTACAATGAGGCTCTAGAGGCCTTTTTAACATTACTCATGAATTCCAAAACATTAGAAATCCAAAAGCCTAACCCTAGGAGATGAAATGCTAAAAGTTATATGGGCCCCGATGGGTAAGTTAGTACCTCAACTTCTCGGGGTCGTAACTTTTGCATACAACCTCCGTTTTAGGCGCGCGATATCTCGTTGGAAAGGTATTTTAGAGAAATACACATTATGCCATCAAACTCTGACTCTGTCTACAATTTGATTGTGGAAAGAAAAAAAAAACATTGTTTAGGGCCCCAAAACGGCTCTAGAAGTACAAAAAGATGTACTAACATGAAAACTTCCAAAATAAGTCACTTGGATTGGGTGGGAGGCCACCAATATCCACCTGGAAGTTGTTTAGGGCTTCAGACAACCCTAAATGTGTAGAACCTACAATCGCAACGAATTACAGAAGAATGTGTTGACCTAAAAACTATCAAGAGGAGCCAGTTGGAATAAGTGGGTGGCCACCAATATCCACCTAGATCATGCTTGGGAAAAAAATTGTTTACCTAAACGAATTTATTCCTTGTTCAGAAAATTTCTCTTGTGTCTGGCCGCATTTTACTTGTTGGCTAGGATTTCTTAGCCTCCTGCAACCATACGCATTCCCCCAAGACAAATTACATTCCTCTAGATGTTTTTCTTCATTGTTGGTTACCTAATTCACCCTATGAGCATGTATCTTCATCGTTGGTGAATTCATTCCTCCCAAGCTACTTTTTCCTTTTATTCAACCATTTTCACTTGTTAGACAACTAGAATATCTCTCTAATCGATTGTACTTTTTCGAGGTCAATTCCTCTTCCTTAGTCGACTAACCTTGCATTATTTGGTCATCATCCACTCAACTAGTTTACTTAGGCCTTCTTGGTGGACTTGTCCATTTCCTGGTTGACTTGTTCATTGGCTAGTAAAGTTTTCTATTGATTGGCATATTGCAAAACTTACAACCATTCAAAGAAGACAATGACAAAAAGGAATAAGTTTATTTTGTAGAACCATTTGTGTTGGTGAGACAGACGAGACATAGGCCTATCGTTTAAGGATGAAATGTTATCAAAGAAGGTTCATTAGAGACCTTGACGCAGCTGTGATGGGAAAATCCTTGAAGAGGGAGAAGATGGAAGAGTTCAAAGACTTCAACAAGAATATCCAAGAGGAAATTTGGTATTGAAGGAATAGAGAAAATGAGCTGGAAAAAGAGCTTGCTAAGTGCCAAGACTCCTTCATTTCCATGAGGGAAAAATTAAACAAGAGCAGATTGTAGCCCTTGCAATTGGGGAAGAAATTTAGTGAGATCAATAATTGGAAAGAGGAGAGGTTTACCAAAGTCACTGCTCAAGTATACTAGGACTTGGAAATGAAGAAAGAGGCCTTAAAAGAGCTTGCAGTAGTTTACCAAGATACCAAGCAAGCCCCTTTTGTTGCCACTTTTGAAGTCAGTCCCATGACCACGTCAAGCATCGTAAACTCACCTTCCAATATCCTTTCTCAAGAAACCTTTGGTGACTTTGGGAAGCACACTGGAAGCATCAATTCCAAGCTCATAAGAAAAATGGGATATGATGGCTAGGGGATAGGAAAGGAACGCCAAGGGATTCTAATCCACATTGTAGGTTAAGAAAGGCCCAACATGAAGACTCAACATGGATCTGGTGGAAAAGAATCCAACACAAGTGAAGCTCAAACCACTTTCATCAAGGTAAGAGGAAATGAAAAACAAGCCATTCCCATGGAGGAAAAGAAAGTTGGAAAATGAGTTTGCATCAAGCAACTTAAATCTTCTTGTAGAAGCCTGGAAAAGGGCAGTAAATAGATGATTTCTTCATCTAGATTTTCTTCAACTCTTAGGGGACCAAGAAACAAGGTTTGCAAGCATCATTACAAACCGAAAAGGTATTGATTAGTTTGTTGTTGTTGCAAAAAAAGGGTTCATAAGACTAGAAATTGTTGGCACTCTAGAAGCCCAAGCAGCTCATGTAGGAACTATTTCCAATACTTTAGATCGACTAGACATTGGTAGGTCAAATGTTGGAGGCTTCACCTATAACTCCATCCAAATAATTGAACAACCAAGAGGTAAGCTTGGAGAGTCAAGGTCAAGAGTTAAGAGGAGTTTCTTTCACTTGCAACCCAAGGAGCAACAATTTCCCAAAGACCTATTGTATCAACAAATATCATCTCCAACCATGAGATTTATAGTAGGGTTACGCCAAAGGCATACCCTACTAAATTCTTATCTTCCATCCTATAGTGGAGGCACACTTTCTTAGAGTTTTGTTGGAGTTTGCTTGATGATAAGAGTAGAATATTGAAGGGATTTGAAGCTTTTGGGGACCAAAATCCTACAAATGGGGAGGTATGATCAAAATTGGATCCCCTCCAAAACTTTGTAATAAACACTTTGTTTCTTTCCCTTCTAAAACTTTCTAGAAATGTCTTTTATTTTTCTTTTTCTTTTTGAAAAAAGCTTAAAGTGGAAATGAACCATTGTGATGGTTGGCCTTCCAAAGGAATCCCATTAAAAACGAAGGTTGTAGTGAAAAAGGGAATCAACGAGGAGATGCAAGGAGAAACAAGGAAAGATAATAAAAAAAATTATAGCTCGAGTTAATGTTCATGTTCACTCTAAGAGAAGGGGTCTATGATCCACAACTTTTGCAATTTTGTATTATCAGTGAGTAACAATGCACAAATTCTATGTATAGCTCACCCCTTTGTTATTTTCTCTCGAGCATAATAAAAATCCTATTTAAATGTTGTTATTTGTGAATTAATGTATTTTGTTCTTTGGGTATTTTTTTTATGCATTACAATGATCTATACATTCTCCATTGAATGTATATTTTGATCCTGTAGCACACTCATCCACTTAATTTGTTGTTTTTCTTTTTCCTGCTTGATTTACACAACGTTCTTTTGCTTTTTGGATGTTTTATCCTTTTCCTTCGAAAATTTACAGATACTTGGGCGTTTTCTCCTCTACTTGGGTGTTTTATGTACTGCCTTGGCCAATTCAAAGACCCCTCGACATTTTTTTTTAATGCTTGAGAGAATTGTTATTTACTTGGGCGAATCTATTCCTTACTAGGCAAATTTCTCTTGCACCTAACTGCATTTTACTTGTTGGATGGCATTTCTCAGCCTCCTGCAAGCATATGCAATCCCCTAAGTCGAATTACGTTCCTATTGATGTTTTTCTTCATTGTTTATTACCCAGTTCTCCCTCCAAGCATTTATCTTCATCGGTGGTTGACTCATTCCACTCAAGCTATTTTTTTCGTCCTTTATTCGTCTGCTTTCACTTGTCAGTCGACTAGAATCTCTCTTTGCTCGATTGTGCTTTTTTTTAGTTCATTCCTCTTAGTAGACTAACCTTGAATTCTTTGGTCAACCTCCACTCAACTAGTCAACTCAACCCTTCTCGGTCGACTTGTTGGTTTAGTGGTCGACTTGTTCATTAGATTTGTCTATTGAATGGCATTTTTCCAACCTTACAATCATTTAAAGAAGACCAAGACATGAAAATAAAGTTTATTCAAGAGAAGCATTCATGTTGGTGAGATAGACAAACTTGGAAATTGAGAGAGTAGCTATTGCACAAGATTAACACACAATAATAGAATGTATTACACAGACAAATGGAGGTTACATATTGTTACAGGTATGAACTTAACTGAGAGGGGGGGGGGTGAATCAGTTAGTGTAGATTATTAACCATTTCTCTGATTTTTAACTTTGAATCATTAATCTTAGTGGCAGTGAGTCTTTACTGTGAAATCCCGAGTTATAAACATAAAGCAGATAACATAATGAACAACAATCACACACAGCATTCATTTACAAGTATGAGACACAGATTTTTCAAGAGGAAACCCAACCAG
>CBVK0100854619.1:0-13437 GCA_900067695.1 Picea abies
ATTGACTAGGACCCACATTAGGCACTTTCTCCCCCTTAGACGCCTAGGGAAGAGAAACACTTGCCTTGGTACTTAATTTAATTTAAAAATTTAACAGGAGACTCTCGTCCCATGTACGGGGATGCTTAGAATTGTACATGCATAGGATGTGCACAATCATTTGATTGACGACCTCCGTTTGGCCATCGGTTTGGAGGTGGAACGAAGTGGATTTTGTGAGCTTGGTGTCCAACAGAGACCAGAGACTCGACCAGAAGGTGCTGAGGAACATGCTGTCTCGGTCGGAGATGATGGTTTGTGGTATTCCAAAGTGAACCCAAACGTGTTCGAAGAAGAGATTGGCAGTATCTGCTGCTGTGACATTCTTCTTACAGGCTGTGAGGATGGCCATTTTCGAAAATCAATCAATGACCACAAACACATAGTCATTTCCGTGCTTGGTGGACGACAAACCGGACATGTAATCCATGGAGATGGATTCCCATGGTTTCTCGAGAATAGGAAGAGGGGTGTATAAGCCTTGCTTCTTGATGTCCGACTTGGCAATGGCGCAGGCAATGCAAGATTTGATATACTTGTCGATGTCCTATCGAAGTTTTGGCCAATAAAAATGTTTCTGAAGGACGACCATAATTTTCTCTACGCCAAAATGTCCTGCCACCCGATTGTAGTGGGCTTCCCAAATCAGCTTTGCACGCTCGCTTGTAGGAACACAGAGATGGCCCAAGTGGCATAAGAGTCCGTCCTGAATGTGAAAACAGTAACAGTGGCGCCTGTCCCCAAGAGCTGATATGTGGTGGCGAAGTTCGAATCTTGCTGGTAAAGTTGGGGCCACTCCGATGTTTCATCTCCACATGAATGGAGCACAGTGGTAAGTGCAGCCACAGAAGTCCAACTAAGGCAGTCAACGACACGATTGGAGATCCCTGTCTTATACTTGATGTTGAGATGGAACTGCTGCAGGTAGGTGGACCACTTCTGATGGCGGTCGTTCTGCAATTTCCCCTGTGTTTGTATGAACTGCAGAGGCTTGTGATCAGTGTTTATGATCGTCTCTGTCCCTAGAATGTAATGTTTCCATTGACGACAGGCTTGGACAATGGAATACATTTCCTTGTCATAGGTGGGGTATTTACGGAAAACATTGGAGAGTGTCTCCTTGCCCGTGCTGAGTGAGAACTGCGCCCACAACATAGTTAGATGCATCAGTCTCAATCTCGAATGGTTGTTGCAGATCGGGCAAGGAGAGTACTGGAGCTGAGCACAAACGATGTTTCAGATCTTCGAATGCTCGTTGCTGCTCCTTCCCCCACACGAACTTGGCTCTACCACCGCCTTTGGTCACTTGGCTGAGGGCAAAGGCAATATGGGAGAATCCCAACACGAACCGTCGGTAAAAATTGGCGAGTCCTAAGAAGCTCCAAAGCTCGGTCAGTGTGGTCGGGGCTGGCCAGTCACAGATGACTTGGATCTTAGCTGGATCAACATGTACCCCATGCTCATCAACAATGTAGCCCAGGTATTGGACCCTGTTCATGCCAAAAGAGCATTTTTCCAAGTTGGCATAAAGCTTGAGCTGCCGTAGAGTGCTCAAAACCCGGTGAATATGCCACATGTGCTCCTCCCACGTTAGATGAGGATGTCATCCAAATATACTACCACAAAGGAGTTGGTGAAGGGTCTCAATACATCGTCCATCGGCCTCATGAAAGTGGCTGGTGCATTTATTAAGCCAAAGGGCATGACTAGCCATTCGTATAGACCTTCCTTAGACTTGAAGGCTGTTTTCCAGACATCCGTTGGTTCGATGGGAACCTGGTGGTAGCCAGACTTCAGGTCAATCTTCCTGAAGAACTTTGCCCCCTTGAGTTGGTCAAGAAGGTCATCAATCTTGGGAATGGGATAGCGGTTCCTGACTATTATTTTGTTTAAGGCTCTGTAATCAATGCAGAGTCGCCAAGTCCCATCCTTCTTCTGCACCAGTACAATCGGGCTTCCGCAAGGGGAGGAGCTGGTCTGATGTGCCCCTTTTGAAGAAGCTCTTGGATCTGACGCCTGATTTCGTCATTCTCCATTTGCGAATGCCGATAGTTTGGTCCATTAGGTAGAGGTGCGTCAGGGGTTAGATCAATTGGATGCTTGACTTGGCAGTGTGTCGATACCCCTGTAGGTGAGACGAAGATGTCTCTGTATTCTTCCACAATCTCGTCCACTTGCTTCTGCTGCAAAGAGAGGTGTTGTGTAGAGGCCACGGATGTGGCAGCGACCTTCTGCTTACGGTGAGCATTGATCACAAAGAAGACGAACTTCCAGGTCTTTGAAATGACCTTACTGCATTTTTTAGCAGAGATTAAAGGAATAACAGTAGGCGGTGCCACCTCTGAGATCCTGTACAATTGTCTACCCAAAGTAATAATAACATTGCGGGGTCTAGACTCATACACAGTATGACGCTTCCACAAATATGGTTGTCCTAACTTCAAGGAGAGCAATATCACACAGTACCTCATCTTTGAAAGGCTTGATGTAGTAGGACATACGACACTGTTGGCTGACACGAAGATCTCTTCCTTGATGAAGCCAGTCGATGGTGTAGGGTTGGGGTGTGGTGTCGTTGGCAGGTTTAGCCGCTTGACGACCTCAGCTGAAATCATGTTCTTTTGATTACCGCTGTCGACAATGAAGTGAATTGGAGCCCCCTTGACCCACATCTGCGAGTGAAAGAGGCGTTCCCCTTCCTTCGGTTCTTCTGGTTCGCTTGGCTGGACTTTGGTGGTAGCGACCATGGCACTGGGTTTAGCATCGATAATCCGCTTCCCTGCTTCAGGATTTGACTCGGAATCAGAATCGGCCTCTGACTCGGAAGCCTTCAACTCAGCCACAAGGGATTGCTTGGAGCGACATTCGTCGGTGTTGTGCCAAGGACTTTTATGGTACTCACACCATTTTCCCGTGTCCTTCTTCGTCTTCTTGTTGCCCTTCTTGTGTTGCGGCTTGGATGGATTGTCTTGAGGGCGGCCATCGCGACTTTGTCCCCTGCTGTGTGGGTTGGGGTCACCTTTGCCCTGCTTCGGCTGTGAGGGGATTGCAGATCCAATCTCTCGCCGTTTTTGCTTAAATTTCTGCTCGATCTTGCAGAACCTGATAACCAAGCTTGGCAGTAAATTCACTAGAGAACAGATTTTTGGTCCAGACGAGGGAGTCTTCCTCTTCCTCGTTGATCTTGATATGGTTCTGAACGAATAAATCAACGTACCGCATCTAGTCTAATGCCTTCTGATCCGAGAGCTCAAGATTGACCGCGGATTTCCATCCCGACCTTCCACGTGCTTGAGGGAGCTGGGCTCTTACGTCCACCAAAGAGTATAAGCCGACTTCACGCAGCTTCCTTATCAAGGGCTCAGAAAGAGAATAGTCTTTTTCGGATCCCGCCCATGGGTCTTCCCTTACTCTCACCTTTCTGCTGTTGCCAATCTTCTAGGTCGTCCATTGGCCTACCAAAGAGAAGGCATGAACAAGGGCCCTCCATACAATAGATCCTGAGGATGGTTTTTGTTGCAATCTAAAGCAGTCCTTGACTGCTAAACCTTTCATGTACTTATTTTTCATAATGCACCCCCACAGGCCTTGGTTATGAATCAATCTCCGCAAGCTTCGAGCCGCTAGAGATCGAGAGAAAGAAAAAATATTCTCAAGCCCCCAGCCACCAAGATGTTTAGGGAGCGCTACTCTAGACCATTTCACCAATGATATTCAGCTGGATGCTTGAGAGCCACCCCAAAGAAACCTGAAGCTGAGCTTGGTTATTCTAGAAAGAATACCTTTTGGGATAGAGGCGATGGACGCCCAGTAAACCGGTATGCTTTCTAAAACTGACTTGACCAGGGTAAGCCGACTCCCTCTTGATAAAAACCAATTGGCCCAATGAGTAATTCTGGTTTCGACCTTCTTACTAAGCCAGATCCAATCATTGATCTGGTATTTGTTGGGTTTAATAAAGAACCCCAAGTACTTTAGACCCGATTGAAACTCTTTGAGGGGATATGGTAACTGCTCTATGATCATAAGCTCGTCCGTGCTGGAAACTTCATTTAAAAAAAGACATGATTTGTCTTCGTTGATGACAATTCCAGTTGCCTTGCAAAACAAATTTAGAATTCTGTGAAGAGCCAATGCGTCATTAGGAGTCCTGTTAGAAAAACATAATACATCATCGACAAATAATAAGTGAGTGAGGCACTCATGCCCAGCCACTGGGATTCTTTTCAGAAGATCTCTGGCTTTTGCGTCTTTGATTAGCACGCTCAGTGCTTCTGCTATAAGGAGAAACAGGAAAGGGGCCATCAGGCAGCCCTGTCGAATGCCCCTTGTTGCTCGAAAAAATGGTGTTTCCGAATCCTTTTTTAGGTGGCATAGCTTATGCATTAGTACTATGTGGTCACTAATTCCACATGTTCTGTGGTGTGGATGTTCTTACCTAGAATTCATGAACAAGTCCATGTAAATGATTTTCCATTCATTTTTGTGACTCCAGGTAAATAATAGGTGACATGCCTTATGCATTCATTGGTACCATGACACAACTTATGCATTAGTACCATGTAGTCACTAATTCCACATGTTCTGTGTTGTGGATGTTCTTACTTAGGATTCATGAAGAAGTACATGTAAATGATTTCCATTCATTTTTTGAATCTGTGTAAATAATAGGTGTGCATAACTAGAGATTGACATTATACCAAAATTTCTGATCATTTAATCTGCTTGAATGCTTGAAACTAGGTTAATTATCTTCTGTGCATACATTATTAAGTGTGTACGATGCATTTTAACTTGTTTGTGTATCCTATGGTCTACCAACACTGAAAGATAATTTTTTTGCAGTGGCTTTCAAATTTCAATGAACAAATGGAATCTTTTTAATTGTAATTTCTGACCTTTTATTTGTGTTCTGTATGTAGCCCTACATTGATTTAGCAAACAACTACAATACTGGGAAAATTTCTGCATTGGAAACTTATGTCAACATGAACACAGAGAAGTTCAAGAATGTGAGATCTCTATCTTTTTTCATTTCATCATGAGGAATTGGTGCTTCTATTTAGTGAAATTTATTTGTTAGGGCAAATAAGAAGGTTTCATATTGATTTTCATCATTATATCCTGCAACCTTTGTTTCTATTGAGTGTTCTTGTGGATTGCTTTCTTATATTGCTCTTTTATCTGTTTCTCATACAATGAAATCATTGTTGAGGACATGAAATCTATGTTTTAAGGCATCAGCTGACTACTTGGTCTATTTGCAGGATAGTAATTTGGGGTTAGTCAAGCAAGTTTTGTCATCTCTTTATAAACGGAATATTCAGAGATTGACACAGACATATTTGACCCTCTCTCTTCAAGACATAGCAAGTACAGTACAGTTGGAGACTGCTAAGCAGGCTGAACTGCATGTTCTGCAAATGGTAGTTTCCATTTATTGTAAATGTCTCTTGAATTTGTTTGTGAAAAATATTTCCCATTCCTTTATAGTTTCAGTTATTCCAATTTCAAGTGCTTTGTGCAAATACTATAGAGGGGTGTTCCGATTGAAGTAGCCTCTAATTGTGCCTTTTTATAATAATATTAATTCAGATTCAAGATGGTGAGATTTTTGCAACCATAAATCAGAAAGATGGGATGGTGAGCTTCAATGAGGATCCTGAACAGTACAAAACATGCCACATGACTGAATATATAGATACTGCGATTCGGAGGTATGCTATGTTTAGAAAATCTAATTGCTTGAGTAGTTCAACTATTCAGTTTCTTCGTGAATGTTAATTCTGTGGATCGTAAATGTTTAGACTGTCATTTTGGTCATGTATGGATCGGATTTGTTTGCTACATAGTAAAAATTAAATCTCAACGGTTGCAATAGCCAGCAGCTTCCTTTTGTCTTTTGTTTTTGGTTTTTAACTTTTTTGTTAATCTTTCTTAATAGTTCCTAATATCCTTTTGATAACTTGTCTATCATCTGGAAATAGAAGATTTTTTGTGTGAACAAAGCTCGAAACGATGCATCCATCCTTGTGCCTAATTCTTAGTTTTTGGTGCCATTCTTCTATATAACACCAGATGGTTTGTACTTCGCCGATTGATTTTAATCTGGAAGGATTCTTACCATGAGAAGTTTCTAATGTCATTGTGCATCTGTGATAGAAGGGGACTGCTTGTGCCTAAATAGGTCAATGAAATATATTTGTATGGTAATATTTTGACCAATAGATTGTAAGTAGTTGTTTCTCAAAAATCTTGCCCTAAATATAAGACTTACGGTTCTCATTCACAATCATTAGTAATCTTCGTGTGGCGTGTTCATCTTTGTAGCACTTTGTAAAATAAATTGGTTAGAAATTACTTAGAATCATAGCTGAAGTTTCTCAAGTCTCAATCTCCCAAGGCACATTGTAGATATGCCAACACAGTCTTGCATGAAGCATTGGAAAAGAGAAAGGAGTAACTATGAAGACAAACTGTCACCTGTCTTAGACAGTCGCAATAAATATAGGCATGTCGTATAGATTATTGATAACTGGCACACACACACACATATATGTATGCAAGTATCCCCAAATGGTTTGACCCCCTAAAGGATTTCTTTAAGTGGTGTCATAGCACTTTGCTTCTGATTGCACCAGTCTTTGTTGCCAATTCTTTCACATTACTCACCAAACCCAGGTGCTTCTCTCTGTGTCACTATTTGTATTTTTTTGGTTGCGATTCCTTTTTTGTCTATATAGTTGTAAGCCGAAGTCAAGTTGCTATGACCAGTAATTCCAACTGAAAACCAGTAGTTAGGGTGAGCAGTAGTGTCTTGAAAATTATTGTCTCACATGGCGACTCCACTTGTGATCAGGTTCTGATGTAACAATCAAGCAGGATGGTGGCGTTATATGCCCCACCCGACTTCACTACCATAATAGTTTCAGAACTGGATCAGAAGATTGGAATAATCAAGAGAGCTTATTTTCCCATCCTAAGGAGATGCTGATCCAAGAGGATCAGATTGTAGACTTTCCTTGTTTAGTTGCTAGTCCCGAAACAGTGCCTGCTGTAATATCAGTGCAGGGTGAAGGACTGCCTTCTGTTCAGGGAGGAGGTTATTTTCCCAGCCTAAGGAGATGTTGATTCAAGATCGCATTGTAGATTCTCCTTTTTTAGTTGCTAATCCTGAGACGATGCCTTCTGAAATATCAGTGCAGTATGAAGGACAACCTTCAGTTCTGGGAGAAGATGATTTTTCATGCAGTGAGGAGGTGATAGCTGTTGCTGCTATTTCGTATCAACAGTGGAAATATGCTGACTTGCTAATGATTTTAGAGTCTGAATTTATTTCTGCACTTGATTTCGAGTTAAATCGTTCACTAGATACAGGTTTTTATGTTGATCCTGTTACACTTCATATTGTATGAGGTTTCACATCGTGATTTTTCATCACATTTGATGGGGTTTGCAGCTGGTACCCATGGAGCATTTGGATGGATTTGAAGGTACACACCTTCATGGTGCCTCTTCTCTTTTTGACAATGGGTCATTTGATGGAGATCTTTGGTGGAGGAGATTCACTTCTCTATGGTGGATGGTCATCTTATGATTTGGTGCTACTTTTATGTCTTTGCTTGATTGATCACTCTCTTGACATATGGATGCTTGCTACTTTATGTGCCATATTGGAGCATCCTAGTGACTATGGATTGTGGTGTTATTGGTTTGTCACTAGGGGAGGGGGTGTTCTACATGGTCCCCTTTTGTTGAATGTGTGGTGGGGACATCCTTGATGTTTGATGGAGCTAACACCTTTCTTATGTTTCCTTTTCCTATGGTGTAGATGTGGTGTGGTTATACACTTTTCCTTGGTTGAATTTCTAGGTGATATTCTTTATAACATTGTAACATTGCTACACATCACCTACAGGCTACGGGGGGATATGTATTTGATGATGTAATTACCCTTATTGATATGTATTATTTCTGAAGTGAGTTATGGGCTTTCATGGCGATCTAGCCTTTTCCTAAGGTTTGATGATGTAATATTGATGTATTACTCCCTTGGTGGTGGTGCGCCCTAGGTCAAGCCTAGGTTGAGCCCTATATTTTTTTGTTGAGAAGTGTAGCAAGGAAGGTCTTCTTCCATGTGATGGCGCCCTAGCATGGTGGGGGACAATGAAACTAGCCAAATCGATGTGTTAAATCTCCTTCTTAAGTTTTACTTAGGAAAAAGTACATTAGATGTGTTATATTCTTTTGTTGACTTAATGAGCAACTTTTCTAAGGTTAAAGAGAAAAATAATTTAAGTGATTGAAAAATCTTGACCATTGATCATCTTAAGAGAGTGGAGGGTTAATCCTAGCCCTTGATCTCATTGAGATGTTAGGGTTTCTCTTGCTCATGGAGATAACAAGAAGTCAACTTGGTGGCTGGGCGTAGTGTGCATTTGAGAGAGGGCGAATTTCAGCTTGAGGAAGAGATTCGCTTGAGGGTTTTCTGGAGGAGAGTTGCAGAGAAGATGGAGGAGAAATTTTTCAGGTGGATCGACTTGCATTCTCAGCCATTTGCAAAGGCCGTACTTCAGTTTCTAGAGAGATCCGTACAAGATGACGAAGAGGGCCGTACGCACTACGCAGACTCACTACTGGGTTCTTTTGAGTTGTTTTTGTTGGTTCCCTGGATTGAGAGAGGGCTGTACAAGTGTTGAGAAGAGTTTTTCTGGGGTTTCTCTCAGCTATTGGCACATATCGATTTGCTTTGTAAGATATCTCTATATTTTCTGCTGTATAATAAAAATCCACAAACTGAAGAACGGGTTTTCCCACATTGGGTTTTTCCAGGGGTTATTTTACTGTGCAATTTTATTTGTGAAGAAACCTAGCTGTAACTGTTAAATTACAATTTCAGAATTATTATATGGTGAATAATCTTTCTGGGTATTAAAATTGTTGAAGATTTTTGGTTCATCTTGCTGGGTTTTAGTGGATTCACATTTTTTTGATGAGGGTTTATCTTAGTTCTATGGTGCTAAAAAGATCATCATATTTTATATTATTTTGCTTGAGTGGAGGGGTCATCCTCTTGGTCTTGGAGTTTGTTGGGCTACACGTGGATATATGGCATAGTGGAGATTATTTTATGATTTGTTGGAGGTTGGCATACTTTTCTAAGGTGCACCTATGTGGAGGTAGTTGAGGATGATTATTATATTATTGTTGACTCTTTCCTTGCACAATGTTGGAGGGTTGTTATGCATTGGAGGATGTGCTAAGGAGTTATTAATGAGGGCATCCTTTCCCTAGTTGCTATATTTGACACATAGTCAAAACTGTAGGTGTTTTACATGATGGAGGTTACCTTGGGTCCACACATGCTATTTTAAGGCAGTGGTTGCACATTTATGGAGGGCGTGCCACTTGGAAGTCATTATTTTATTATGTGATGGGATTTTACTTAGTCAAAACCATAATTATTCCACTTTGAAGATGGCTACCTGCTATTTTGAGGGTTTGACATGGTCAAACCACATCTTGTCAAAAGCCCTTGAAGATGGGGAGGTTACACATTGAAGAAAGAGCACAAGGGAAGAAGAGTTGAAGTGCTATACTTGATGGCACTCTTGCACACTTATCCATGATTCAGTTTGAGTGACCTGCCTTGGGATTCACATGTGTGGAGGGTTTGCATACTTGTTCATGCACCTTGTGGACCACACTTGGTATTTTGAGGTTGTTGAGGAGTGCTCTTCTTTGGGAGTATTTTATTATTTTCTTCATGCATGCATCTTGGAGGGCGCACTTGGAGGATTTTTCTAGGTGGACAATGGAGCACACTCTCCTATGTCATGGAGTATTTTAATTTTTTTTGGATCATGAATCTTGGAGGGCGCACTTAATGTGGACCTTTTTAGCATCTTGACATGGTCAAAAGCTTATCTTTAGTGACGAGTTCCAGTGGAGGTTTATCTTGCATATTATTTCGTGTTTCTAGATGGAGTGATCTCTCTTGGAGAGAATGGATATTAGGGATCATAGTTGACAAGTCAACCATGATGAGGATAAGACCTAACTACTACAATATTTTATTATTGTTTTCCTTGTCATGGGGTTAGTTAGGAAAATATTGTATTTTATCGTAAGAGAGATTAAGCTCCCTCCATAAAATGATATTTCTCTCCATTCTTAGTAGATGGATGATTTAGAATGTGCAGAGATTGAGAAGTGACATGAAAATAGGAGCTTGGAGTTGAAGGTTGATGTTGGGCTACATTTTATATCAAGCTTGAAGATTGATGAAGAAGTGAGATGTTGCTTTCTTTTGTTGTATGGTCTTGTTATGCTCTTCAATTTTGTTGTTAATGTGTTTTTGGAACCTTTTGCTATCATTCTAATGTATTGGCCCATTCATTTAGGAGCAAAGCAATGTGAGGAGGTTCTCCCTCTTGTTTTACTTGATGTTTTATTTCTGCAATTGTTATCCAAATTCTATCAAAGTAGTTGTTGATTGGAATCTTAATTCAGCCATAAAACAGCACCTTTATATTTGTGTGATGAGTGGCAAATCTAGCCCTCACGACTAGTTTCCACATCTATTTTCAGCAAACACTTATGGTGGATTGTATCAAACCTAGTTCTTTAACCTTGAGTACACAATAAAATGATGAGTGTATCAACACTAATTCTTTCATCTAAATAGGTTGAATGTGTCAAATTAGTCCTTTCTGCCTTATAGCCTACCTCAAAGTAGTTGATTGTGGCAAATTAATTTTCATTCATGCAGTATTTCATGACTCCATTGTCCCAATAAGTTGATAGGCACTGGTCCTTTATCGTATCGTTGATTCATTTCATTTCCTTGTCTCCTTCCCATTCCTTTTTTTCCCATATCCCTTTCCCCATTTTTATTTTCTTTCATATACTACAACCCTTGTTTTGTTAAGGCTTACTCTTCAAACTTCACCTTGAGCCTCCTACCTTAAGGAAGCCCCCGTTTGTGTTGGAGAAGTGCCATCCTAAAGTGTGGGGAAGAGCTGCTGAGGTGATAATGGGCAGCCTTCCCGAGTAACAGAAAACTATCACCTTGGCAGTTGGGACTTTACACTTTTGTGGGTGCTAGATTTTGTTGCAACAGATCCTATTGAGCTATGGCTGGAAGATGTATTTCTTGGGTTATCTGCTTTCGTAGTGAGCTGTCAAATTTTTGGTTCCTCCCTTTGAGTGAGGTAAATAAGATGCCATTTGGTTTTGGATTGCAGCCAGTGGTAATTTGGTCCTGTCTAGTAAATCAACATAAGGAGAAATTTCAGCAGATCAATTGCTTACATGACTGATTACATTGGTTTTATGATTATATTGGTCAATCATTTGCTTTGTTAGGTTAGGGTTTGGATAAGTTCATTCCGTTGTTGATTAAACTGAGTTAAATAGATAGGTAAAGTCATGCATTCAGATTTAAGTTTATTCAGTTCTTAGTCTATTCTTTCCTTGTAAGTTGTTTGTCATTCAGTCATGAAATAGTTTGTGGAAGCTTTCTGCTTTCCTTTTCCATATTAGTTCTAGGAGTTCATGAAATAATTTGTGAGGTTTCTTCTTCTAGAATCTCACAATCATAAGAATCATGCCATCAATATTGTTACTAGACTTCGTCCAAAATCATATTCGAAGTCTTTTAGTCTCAGTTGGAACAAGATCAAAGTGTTTTATTTTCAGTGATGCATTGAGTCTTAGTTCAGTGGGTTAATCATGGGAGTTATTAGAGAATGATGAGACTTGGATAATTTTGAGTCAAATCACAAGCTGTCTCAATGAATATTGAGTCTGATTCAAGCCCAATGTCACTTTGAGTCTGGATCTGGTTCCAACTTCTAGGCCTTGCAGTTACATTCATCTTCTATCCCAGCTTAGTTCATCTTTTCGAGATATTGAGGTTCTCAATATCCTGCAGGGGGGATATTGTCCTCATGTTGGAGCCACTGTCAACACCCAGAATTGCTCTCTGTGGACTTCTGGTGTTAAAGTTTGAGAGTACTAGTTTATCTTCATCAAGGTGGTCCAACATGAATGGGTTACAAAAGACGAATATAAGGACTGAGGGAAGCATGAATCTCATCACTAACTTTTTCCATCCTCAGATGGTAGGATAGGTACTTTGTACTCAGGACACATCTTTGTCAGCAATTATTGCTTTATTACATCTTTTGTACACTTCACAATTCTATTCTTTGTCACAGATTCTTGAAGCACTCCTAATGTACAATGTAAAATTGTATTTTTTTGTAGTCCCATTGACCATTATTTTTCTTGAAATGCTTGGCAGACAGATTAACACTGTCAAATTTGCCAGTGAGCCAACTCCTCGTTGGCATCGTTGGTCCATGTTTGGCCGCTAGTAGGCATAAGGCTTAAATTGAGTTAAAAGGATCATTAGCATTGATCATGATGAATGAATTGTGATCATGAATTTTATGCATCATCACAAAATTATTTTTTTACTAATAAGAAAATCAATGATTCAAGCATCATTGTACATATCTAACATTTGTATGTTTGTTGCCTTATTTGTTTTCCCATGGTACAAATGAATTGTATACTCAATGCCTTAGATCTTTAATTTCTGTAATTTATAGGTCTACGTTCCCTGTTCCCTATGGCATCCCCTTAAATTTTGGGGGATTCTTTCCCTTGTCTTACGTCCTTGTTCTCTTTTACCCGAACGTTGGGGTAACACAATATATCTATTTGTTGTTGATAAGGTCCTGACATTCTATAGGAAGACTTTTGCCATGCTTTGTGTCACTTAGTGTAATGGGTTGGTAACTTGGTAGGCATTTCCACTTTGAGATAAATGAGGGTGGCTTTTGAAGCTCTAATACATATATATGTTTGGAGGTGATCTTTTAGCTAGCTTTTGCTGATAATGAGTTTGACATGTAATATTGTCTTCTTACAGAAAAGCTATCGAGTTATCTTCTACTATGATTAAGATCTTTAATTTTATTTTAGGGTTTTTGTCATGGGATTGTGGTTTCTAGGTCCACATCCTAGTCACATGGAGAAGAATAAGTAAATGGTAGATTACAGGTTGTATGATATGCCTTTTTAGGGACAGACTATTAGGAGTTTGAGGTTCGAGTTATTTATTGGGTCTATGTTCTAAAGGGTGTTGGTATTCTTTGATTAGTTTCTTGATTTAGGGAATCTAGAGAATTTAATCCTATATTTCATCTATCCAATTCTGGAACTTCAGGTTGTTGAGGTACAGTGAGTCCTTGGCGTTTGGACATTTGGCCATCTAGTTCTAAGCTAAGTTGCACAAAACGGGGAAACGTTTCTAAGTTTTGAATCGGGACAGTACGAAACAGGCCCCCAAAAAATGGAAACGTCAGGGGAAACGCCGTATATATATAT
>CBVK0100854621.1:0-20145 GCA_900067695.1 Picea abies
AAATATTTTGAAAATGAGATCTAATCTTGGTATAGGTTGGACAATCTAAAAGAAAGTGTTTTTCATCTTCAACCTTCTTAGTGTCACAAAGGTGACACACTCTTTAATCCCATGGAGTTTTAGGAATTTACCAATGCCAATTTTGATCTTCTAGATTAGGGTTCATTACATCCTTATAATACCTTAATTTTTTTTTCATCTTCATGCCATCCTCGCTTGAGTCGATGGTGGTTACGACTCGATTTTGAAGCAATTTTAGGGAGCCTCTTGTCTTCCATGTTGTTTAACTTGTTATTATACATTAGGTATCTAGTCATAGTCATGCTCTCAATGGGGGAGAGGTTTGTTTCTAAGAGGGGGATAGGATATGGTGTATTTTTTTAATTTTGAGATTATAGGTTATAAAATTCTTTTGTATTTTCTCTATTTTTCTCCATGATTTACAAGAGATACTACAACCCTATACTTTACATCCATAAAGAATAATAGGTTTAACAAGAGTCTCAAAGAGGATTTTCTTCTTCTCTCAACTCCAAATATCAATTGATTTACAATTATTTTCAAGCCCATAATAAGTTTTACATCACCCAATATTCATTTTCTCAATGCTATAATTCTAGTTGAGATTGTGGTGAATATCAATTCCAAGATATTTGTATGAAGTCACTTCCTCCAAGTTGTCGTTGTCATATATGAAGGTATCATAGGTGATCAAGGTGGATATTGGTGGCTACCAACCTATTTCAACTAGCTCCTCTTATTAGTATTTAGTTCAACATGTTCTTCTTTACTTACTTTTAATTGTGGATTCTACGCTTCTGGGGATATTTGAATCCCTACACATCTTCTAGGCAAAGACTAGTGGCCTCCCACCTAATCCAACTGGATTATTTTGGAAGTTTTCCTGTTAGCACATCTTTTTGTACTTCCAGAGCCGTTTTGGGACCCTAAACATATTTTTTTTGCATACCACAATAAAAATGTAGACATAGTCACAATTTGATGGCATAATGTGTAGTTCTCAAAAAGGCATTTCCAATGAGCTATCATGCACATAAAACAAAGATCGTATGCAAAAGTTACGACCTCGGGAAGTTAATGTACTAACTTACCCAAACCGAACCCACATAAATTTTGGCATTTCATCTCCTAGGGTTAGGTTTTTTTTATGTCTAGGGTTTTATCATTCATGCTTATAATAAAAAGAATTTCAGAACCTCATTGCAATCATCTTCTTTCGAATGAGCGTAGTCATCACATCTCTTCTCAAAGATAAAACTACCACTATTCTAGTGTGTCTTGCACTCTGTATTTTTACAATCTCTTTACAATTCTTTCATTAATAGAAATCAAGTATTGTTGTATTTCTCTATTTCTATCAATTTTAAAGAGTATTTCATTGTAATTTATATTCTTTTATTTTGTTCTGAAAATAATCTTGATTAGTGGTATCAGAGGAGGCTACTCTTTATCGTTTTTTAGTGCATGTCCCCAACGAGGTACGAGTATAGCCAGTTGGGTCTCAAACTTGTCTCTCTTGAGGACAATCACTCTCTCATGCCCAAGAAACCCTTGATGGTGGCAGAAAAGAAAAATGGTTGAGCATAATATTCTATTAACCTGTTGCTTGAAAAAACTCTCATGCGACAGAGAGACAAAAGGATCGATAATTTTGCACACATCCTACAATGCCTATCAACAAAAACAGGTGTGTATTCATCAAGCGTCCATTTTCGAGGAACCTCTCCCTTCAAGGTACAAGTTAATTTTGATATTATCATATTTGAAGCTCAGATAGATGCAAATTCCCTAGAAACATGGTTAAATCTATTAGAAGGTTATTTATTTGTTCAAATTTTTGTTGACAGGGAAAATATCACCTTCGCACTCCTCAAGGCTCTCCCCCATGTCAAACAATGGTGGGAACCTTACTGGGAGAAAATTTCCACAGAGGAATTTGGAATATATGGGGTCGATCCCACTTGGGAATTTATTGTGGATGTGGTAAAGGAACATTACTATCATATTGACAACTATGAATACCATTACATGAGATGACCATAATGCAGCAAGAGAAGAGCCAAACAATGTTGAAGTTCACAAATACTTTCCATATATTACGCACCAAGATGGCTATCAAAGACTCTTAGCAACATATGGTTCTAAAATACCGTGGGGCTCTACATAAATACATCCAAACTGAAATGGATTTCCTAAACATCTCACCATTGGGAGCTTCCTAACGATATGCTATAAAAATTGAGTAGAAATTTAGGCACCAGAACAAATGGGAATATATCTCTACAAGTTTGCAACAACCAAAGCATGGTAAAGATGAACCTAACCAACTGATCCATGTGGATTTTAGTGGTCTCCCGCCTATTCCAACTGGATCATTTTGGCATTTTTCTAGTTTGACACTGTTTTTCTAGATTTCGAGTCCTTAACTTTCGGGGCCATTTTGAGGCCCTCAACAACAATTTTAGGGATCGCCACAATTAGAATATGGTCTCAGTCAAATTATGATGGCAACATGTGTATTCCTTGGATAGACCTTTCCAATGGGCTATTATGCACCTAAACCAAAGATCATATGTAGAAGTTACGACCCCAGGAAGTTGATGTACTAACTTACCCCAACAGGACCTAGATAAATTTTGGTGCTTTATCTCCTAGGGTTAGATTTTTTTATGTCTAGGGTTTTGGCATTCCTGTTTATTGTAAAAGTGATTGGAGAGACTCATTGTAACCATCTTCTTGCGAATAAGTGTAGTCATCACATCTCTTCTCAGAGATAAGATGCCACCATTCTAGCAAGCTTGTTTTTCCTTGCATTTTACATTTTCATCACATTTTCTTATTGAATAGAAACTAGTTTTACTATATCTCTTTTATTGTATCTCTATTATTATTGTGTTTCTATGTTAATAATCATAATAATGTGTATTCATTTCATTCATCTCATAAAATTTGAATCAGTGGTATTAGAACACTCTCCTCCTTGTCATTCTTAATGAATGTCTCCTACGAGGTCAGGGTACAAATAATTGGGTCTCGAACATGTTTATCTTAAGGAAAAAATCTCTTGCATGCCCTAGCGACCTCTCATGGTGGGAGAAAATAAATATGACGGGAGAGAATATCCTTTCAAAATGTTTCTCAAGGAATCCATCCCACAAAAAAAGAAAGAAATGAACAAAAGGGGTTCCTCGAGTGTAGGCGTCGTCCCTTAAAGGTACAAATCAAATTTGATATTCCCACATTTGAAGGTTAGATAGATGCATATGTTGTAGACAAATTGTTGAATCTGCTAGAATGGTATTTTTTTGTCCATAAATTTTTGAAGATAGAAACGATTACGTTTGTGCTACTCAAAGTGGTTCCTCATGTCAAATATTGGTTGGATACTTTCTTTGAGAAAAAGGAAACATAGGAACCCTCATTATTTATAGTCACAGTCAGCTAGTAATCCTTTAGGAACAATACTACTCTGTCAGAAGTTATGAAGACCAATATACTAAATGGACCATGCTATGGCAGGAAAGAGACCAAGTGTCAAAGTTCACAAATATATTCCATACCTTGCACACCAAGCTGGGTATCAAATATTATGAGTGACATCCGGTGCTCAAGTATCGCGGGGGTATACATAGATACATCTAGGTTGAAATACAGTTTTTGGATATCTCATCCTTATGCACGGCCTATTGATATTCCATCAAAATCGAGCAAAAGATTAAACAAAAGAAGTTGCAATTTGGGCCTGGGAACCCCTCACATCAAAAGAATGTAAAGGGAATTCAAAGCCTAAAAAGAAAAGGACAGAGGAAAGATGGACATCGTGATGACAACCAATCTAGGCTGCAAGAAAATAAGGACACCAAAAAGACAATGAAAGATATTGGGAAGTGGTGAGACTTCCATAAGAGCCCCTGCCATAACACTACTGATTTCTACTAAAAGAAATCACTGGTGGTTGAGGTGAAAGATTCTAACTCAAATGCAGGTTCTAACTCTGAGTCAGAACTATAAAGGGGGATATGGATCATTGATGTGGAAACTAGTGCCACTGTTGCTACCACCAAGATCCAACCCGGTGAACCAGGTGAGAAAGAAGAAGGTGAGCACCTCTTTCATTCATAGATGTGTGTAATATGGACCCTACTCCACTTTATCATTGATAGCAGTAGCCATAAGAATGTCATATTAGAAGAGGTCATAAAGTGGCTAGCCCTACCAACTACTCTACACCCATAGCCCTACATGATTGAATGGCTTCGTCAAGGAAGTGATCTTCACGTCAACCAACAGTGTCGTTTTTCATACAGCATCAAGCACTTCAAAGATGAGGTATTGTGTGATGTTTCTTCTCTAAAATTTTGTAATTTTCTTTTGGGCCAACCTTGTTTCTACAAATGTCATGTTGCATATGAATATAGTCCTTGCAGTTTTATTATTACTTTGAACATGAAATTGTACAGGATACCTGAAGCAGTCCCACCTATTTTTATTTCCTTGATCTCTGCCAAGCAATGAAGGAAGGTCATCTCTCATACTGGGAAGTTTGTCCTCTTCATGATTCACTCTCTTGGAGATAGAAAGATTGCAACCACATCCAATTCCTTTGGGACTGACCTCTTCACATAGCAGAAGCAAGTGGACAATGTTATGGAAAAATACAAAGATATCTTCTCCTAACCTACCAGGGTACCTCTGCATTGTCAGGTCAAGCATCCCATCGATATGACCCCAGCGCACCACTGCCCAATGGACCATTCTACCACCTTGTGGGAAAATTCATCCCAAGGGGAAAATTCATCCCATTTCATCGCCTTTTGGTATCCCAATACTGATGGTGCATAAGAATGACTATACCTAGTGACTCTGCATTTCTTACGGGGTCCTAAATAAAATCGCAATGAAGAATCAATACCTAATTCCATGAATCGATGATATCCTTGATCAACTCAAGGGGGAGAAATACTTCAGTAATATTGATATAAATTTTGGCTACCACAAGGTCCCCATAGAACAGACAGATGTATGGAAGATTGCCTTCAAGTCAAAAGAAGGTATTTTTGAATGGTTGGTCATGCCCTTTGGTTTGACAAATGCTCCAACAACTTTCATGAGGATGATAAATGATATCCTATGACCTTTCTCCAATACTTTTTTCTTGGTGTATATGGATGACCTCCTTATCTACAACAAGGCTTGGGAGGAAAACTTGCAACATATCCAATAGGTTTTGGCTTCCTTGCTCTATGGTTGGAAGGAATGTGGATGTTCCCTTTGTCTTTCATCATATTATATTAGATATGTTATTTTTGTCCCTTCTCTCGCTGAATGTTATATGGTTAAATACTTGATAGAATGAATCTGTTAATTCTAACTAAAAGTAATATTAAGGATGAAAGATTGAATGCATCCTATTGAAATTAGGGACTTCTAGAATGTCTCCATACTAGTTCAGAATGGATTTTCCTTGTTGTATTGTATTATTGTTATGAACATTAATTCCCATAAGTATACTAGCTGAAAGGATATGCCTAGTCAATTCTTATAGAATATTTGTGATGTGATTTGGATTAGTACTATAGTAAGATAAAACATTGTAGTTGAAACACCACAAATAAATTTTAATGCAGATTGGGGTCATATACGTATTGAATGCCAATGGAAAACTACATAGTGTAGATATATGTATATGTATAGACATATGCCTACTTTCTAGTATATAAAGGCATGCACAATAGTAGAGTAATTAACTGAGATTTCTTCCATGTACCAGCTGAACAGTCATGATTATTAGGAGATAACAGTAATCACAATTGCCTAAGATTTTTGTATATATCTATATTTAAATTATAGAAGAGACCTTTCAAATTTTAAGAATTATCGTAGAAACCTACATCATTTACACATATTTATATCAACCGGTGTTTTAATGAAAAATTTATAGGACAAATTGGTCTATGGGGCCATAGATTGGAATGTTGGAAATTATATTTGGAGTGAATCGGTTAACACAGTTTAGTTACCAGAACTGATCATGAGAGGAATGAAGGCCCAAGGAAAAATGGACATCCGGAAAATTCACATAATTTATTCATACTCCTGAATAAATTCATAACTGTGTAAATAACAACATAATCACCTAGAAATCAAAAGGGGAAGCCTTTAATGCGAGTATAGTATAAGTGAAAATTGAATTTATTTACCATCATGCTATCTGGAGTCAACTATAGATAAGATATACATATAATTTGGCAATAGCCGAGTACCTTTATTCAATTCAAAATCATTTTCTTGGAAGAAACCAATATGGTGTTAGTATATTAAATCAATGAAATAACCAATATGCTATTACAAGAAAGCGAGAGGGAAACCATGAAAATTATTTTAAGAATATATTACATAACTCATTTGGTTTTTGGAACCAATAAATATCCCATACTGTGTTCTATTTAAAAGATAGAAATTACCATAACAAGATGGACTACCCGTAATCAAATGGTACCAAAACCAAAACAGAACTACATTGTTAATAAAAGGACTGGAAAGGGACCATGCCCTTCCTCTAGAACAAAAGAATGAGACAGATAGGGTTACAGGCATGGAACCCAAATACCTTTGTTTCCAAGGATGGGCGGGGTATCCAAAACTGCATACCGACAAGGACTCTGCAAAATTTGTCCCATTAAAATATTAGTAACTAAATATGCCATTGAAATATTAGAACTATACGAAAGAAGGGTGAATGAAATTATCCACAGAATAGAAATATATCACTTGACGAAACCTGTACTTATATTGGATTTGCTGTGGGCATGATCCATTTTCCCAACCATGGTCATCCACCAACTGAAAGGGGAGGAGCAAGCTTGATTAAGCTGATGGGTACCTCGCATCAAACAGGGCCCCATCTTTAGTTACAACATTCAATTCAAGAAAGAAGTTATACAAGAAACTATGGTTTTCATAAATATAATAGTAGTTCCAGTACCGATTCCAGAGACATTAAACAACGAATGATTATACTCTGAGGTACATACAAGATACAGATAATATTCTAGACAAAATATTTGTAAGGAGATAAAATTGAAATACAGTCAATATGAATGTTAGACACAGGAATTCGTTTCTTTTAAAATTTACAAAGAAAGGATTAAGGTAACATATAATGATTTATCGTATTGACAGACCATGGTAAGTCAATACAGAACCCATAAATATTTACCAGTTACATGATATAAATATTTATAACATGAGAGGTACCATTAAATTAGGATTTAAAAAAAATTAAAAAATTAAAAATATGAAACATCTTTTCAGGGGCATTCTCTTTGGGGTTATGACTTATTGGCGAGGATGATATACAAGTGAAAGGGCCCTTTGAGGAATATGAGAAGATTTGGGTCGAGGAGAACATTATTCAGATACTAATCAAAGTATAACCAGCCACGATGGGAATTTAGAGCCTAAGAAACAAATAAAATTTATTTTATGCGGATAAGGAAATACTACAATTATAGTGCAATGCTCTCACCCTGATAAAATTAACTTCTGGAATGGAATCTGGGAAAGATCCCACAAAAACTCAATACCAAACGATAATACAGGATAGTGAAGTAGAGCAGGAACATCATTCCCTAGAGGCAATCTACTTGCGAAACAACAAGAAAACAAAGGAACAAGTTATCAAGCCCTTTCAGAATTTCCAGAATAGATAAGAACGCAGTAATAAAACAACTTAGCAGAGGGGAGGAACTTCCAGGGCCTTCCTAGAGATTTGGAAATGAGAGAATAACCACTTACATATATTATAATCACTATGGCACATAGGTTATCCATAGTTGTTGCAAGAGAAAGAGAACTCAGACACAAATCTATGACTAGAGATGTAGAAATAACAAGAAAACTTACGAGTGGGTTAGATAGTGATGCTGCCTCCACTATGAGAAAATCCTCACTGTTGTTTCCCTTCACCAAGAAATCGGAGACGTAGAGCTAGAATTCCAAAGAACCTCCCCACAACAAAAATCTATTAACCTAGCGAACTCCTTCCTTGGAGAATATGGTCTGTAGGTACGAATGACCAGGTGATGAGAATGACTTGGCACGTCCACATTAGGTAACAGGTCAGGTGATGGCCTCGACTGTAGCATGTATAGTACCCCCTTTAATGCCCTGGCCAGGATTAAATACATATCATACCTAACTCTCCTTTGGTATTCAACGATCCATGGATTAATGAAGTGCCAGAAACCTTTAACCCCAAATCAAAATAAATGCAGTTAATATAATGTATAGTTGACACTACATTCGGAAAGGTGGATTCGAATGGGATTTACTAGTCCGGAAGAGTGCTATAACATATTCGTACTCAAATTTTAACTAAAATTCCTTACCTAACCACTATCCCATATCCAAATACCTTAAAATAAAGGGGTCTGCTGATATTAAACTTTTTGCAAAAGAGTATACTCTAACGCTCGACAAATAGGAAAGTAATTATAGTTATAGGACTTTAAATAGAAATGTGGAGTAAGCACTTCTTATATCATCGATTTGAAAACTTTAAGTTGAGTGGTAATGACATTCAACGATAGTAAGGACTCTAGCAAAGTTTTAGAATCAAGCATTATAATAAAAAGCCAACCTTTCTTGATTATCGAAGTTATTCAAGGATAAATGTACAAATAGAATTTTTTTTTTAGACAGTTTTTGAGATACATTACAATTACTTATTAAAGGGGGAGTATTTATCCATATGTATTTTGGTGTCCTCCAATGATGCAGAAGCATCCCTCATGTCAAGTGAGCCAGCGCGGAAGACAGAGGACAGATGGGCAGACCCAACCAATTTTTTGAATTTTCCCTTGAAGACGATGCACCAAATATAAATGAGATTATCTAATGAAGGCATTGTGGTATAATGTAATAAGACCTTGAGCACCCCACTCTCGTCTAAAGTAGATGGAGGCATTTATAGTAGTAAATGTAAGTAGGTAGAATTGAATATTAGATTAGACAGTTTTATAAGAAAAGTGGGAAAACGGATATAGACACCCTCATTGTGTATTGTAACATTATCCAGGAATAGTTATAAGAATTCTAAGCATTAAGAAGATAAGCAGAGAGCTGTGTAGAAACACCCATGTATAGTTATTTGGATTAATAGAAGAAATTGATTCAAGGTCATGGCGTTGTGTTTCTTCTCTGTGTATGTGTGTTAATTGATATGCTCATGAGTATTTACTTCTTGTTATGCATTTGTTTTTATGCTATGTATATGATTTCATGTGTTGAGATTGAAGTCTGGAAGGAAGTAGAAGAAATGAGTTTCAATTGTTTCTCTATCTGACCAAGGACTCCTACAAGGAGTGCAGTTGAGGTCGTCCACAAGGAGTGTGTTGACAGAAGGCTCAGATAGTTTAACTCTTGTTCTCATTCACCCAGAACTGAAATTGGGTTATAGGAGTCGTGCAAGGAGTGCATAGGATAAGGAGATTCTCAGTTGTGAATCTGAGCGAAGTATTGAAAGACTGCTGCTACAGGTGTGAACAGAGTCGAAAGAACTCAACACTTGGAGGTGTTTGAGAACTGCCGCAAGGAGTGCGTGCAAGGACCCTCTTTGAGGTTGAACATGTGGGAAAGCTCAAGAGGGATAAACCTTTTAATCTCGTCGAAGGGAACCATAGAGAGTCTGTGTCGTAGAGTGTTTGAACAGGCACTACAAAGTTACGTGCAGGAGGACCAATTTCATAGAGGAATACTAGGTTCACCCGTAGAAGGTATCCACGAGGAAGATAAACGGTTAGGATCTTATGGAGAGGATTGGAAAAATCCTGTCAGTCGTTGGATCTGCCAAAGAAGCAAGGAGGTTACGGCCATGTTCAGAGTTCAAACTTCAGGGGTCATGAGCCATTGGATCATGAATTAGTTACCTGTCAGCTGTCTGGTCTAATAGGAGTCACACAGGGTTTAAACCCTCGAGAGCAGAGTAAGAATCCCAAGAGGCATCGGAATATCGAGTTGTCAGGGTTCAGGAAATCGAGATTCACGAGAGAAGAAGATCGGAAACTTCCATAAAGAAAATCTTGGGAAGATCAGGATTGTCCATTTGTGGAGACGTGTGGCAGATATCGAGGTGTCGAGAGTCAGAGAATTGGAGTTCCTAAGGTCGTGAGAGTCGGGACATCAGAAGTCTTGAAACCTCGATGAGTTTAGAGCCTTCCATCTATTGGGATGGGTGGCAGGGATCGAGAGTCCATCGACATTACGAAGATTCAAAAGACAAGAATCTGTGACTAGTGGAACCCCAAAATGGCAGAAGGATCACAACTAGAGGATCTCAGGGAGGACACATGTCATGTGGTCATCTAGATTGGGGATGTGGTCATAGGGGTTCAGGTATGTGAGTGTTCATAGTCTTTTAAAGCCTTGAAACAGCAAGGACAAGTCTGAACCATCCATTCATTTGGGACGCATGTCAAATATCTGAAGGGAGTCAGAGCTTGGAATTTTGTGAGTCCTAGGGATGAGGCATCCAGTACATCAGAAATCGTTGAACCCCGAGAGTTAACCAGGATCGTCCATTAGGCAAGGATGCATGGAAGCAATCGGAACCATCAGAAAAGGTCCCGACAAGGAATTTGTTTATCAGTGGCTGAGTCATCGGGATATCGGGGATCCTGGTGACAAGGTGTTTGTGGATTTTGGAATCATGAAGCCCGAAAGCTTGATAGGGAAGAAGGTGGCACCATGGGGCCAGCTGTCAGCAAACCAAAGAGTCAGGATTCAAGGAATCGGGGATCCCATGGGCAAGTGTTTTTCAACACTTGAAATCCCGTAGCCCCAATGAGGGATAAGACTGCGGTCACGGGGACAACGGTCATAGGGTCAGGAGCCTAGTCAGGGGAGTTAGCATGCAAAGAGTGCATCGAGATTCGAGGGATCACAAATCCTGAGGATGGGTATATTTAACATCAGAAAGCCTGAAACCCCGATGGGAATATGACTGGAGTCATATAAGAAGTAGTTGCATGGACTAAAGTCTTAGCCCAGGAGGTTAAGGTAGCAAAGGAGCATAGTAGTTGCATGGACTAAAGACTTAGCCCAGGAGGTTAAGGTAGCAAAGGAGCATGTCAGGAATTGGGAATCAGTGAACCAAGTTGTTTGGACATCACAAGTGTCAAAATCCTAATAGGAGGACCCCTGATAACAAAAAGGTTAGTGTGGATTTAGAAGAAAGGGAGACCTAGTGTTTAGTTGTTGTGGGTGGAAAATTTCCCAATAGGGAAATAGAAGAACCTTTCAGTTCTTCAGGCCAAGGAGGGAGGAAAGATCCTATGAGAAGACATTCCTAGTAGGGGTGCCTGCATCATCCCATCTATTCTAACTGGCTCGTTTTGGAAGTTTTTTACTTTGATAGCTTTTTTTCTAGTTTTTGGGTCCCCGACTTTCAGGGCCATTTTGAGGTCATAAAAAACGTTCTTAGGGATCACCACAATTAGATTATAGATAGAGTCAAATTATGATGGAAATGTGTGTATTCCTTGGATATTCCTTTCCATTGGGCTATCATTCACCTAAAACGGAGATCATATGAAGAAGTTATGAACCTGGGAAGTTGAAGTAATAACTTACCCCAACGAGGCCCACATGAATTTTTGTAATTAATCTCCTAGGGTAATGTTTTCGAATGTCTAGGGTTTTGGCATTCTTATTTATTGTAAAATGTCTTGGAGAGCCTAATTTTAACCATCTTCATGTGAATGATCACAACCATCACATATCTTCTCAGAGATAAGCTGCCACCATTCTAGCAAGCTTGTTTTTCGTTGCATTTTGTAGTTTCAACACATTTTCTTATTGATTAGTGGTATCATTGCAGTCTTCTCCTTGTCGATCTTCATGCATGTCCCTGACATGGTTAGAGTATAAAAAATTGGGTCTTGAGCTTGTTTATCTTGAGTAAAAAAACTATCGCAAGCCCAACCGACCTCTGATGGTGGAAGAAAATAAAAATGACGGGACAAGAGATCCTTTCAAAATGTTTCTCAAGGAATCCCTCATGCAAAAGAGGAACTAAATCATGGATAGTTTTGTACAAATCCGTCAACGTATACCAATAGGCGACACATCTTCCTTGAGTGGAGGAGTCTCCCCCTTCAAGGTACAAATCAACTTTTATATTCCCATATTTTAAGGTCTATATATGTAGATGTTCTAGAAAAATGGTTGTATCTTCTAGAAGGGAATTTTCTATCCATAACTTTTCGAATAGAGAAAACATTATGTTTACACTCCTCAAAGTCATTCCCTATGTCAAAGATTGGTGGGAGAATTTATCTGAGAAAAAGGAATTAGAGGAACCCTCATTATTTACATTCACGGTCACCTATGAATCCTTTAGGGATGCTATCAAGGAACAGTACTACCATGTCATAATTTATGACGATCTATATACAAAATGGGCCACATTGTAGTAGAAAGTGACCAAGTAGTTCTAGAGTTCACAAATATCTTCCATACCTTGTGCACCAAGTTGGGTATCAAAGATTGTGAGAGACATCTAGTGCTCACGTATCACAGTGTTCTGCATAGATACATCCAGGCCGAAATGTAGTTTTTGGACATATCGTCTTTGTGCATGACCTATCGATATGTCATCAAAATACAAAAAAATATTCAACAAAAGATGCAAAAATTTGGGCCTAGGAACCCCTCACATAAAAATCAAGTAAAGGGAAGCCCTAACCCTTAGAACAAAGGACAAATAAAATATGAACAACCTCAAGACAACCGGTCTAGGCCGCAAGTAAAGAAGGACATCAAAAAGACAAAGAAAGACAGTCGAAAGTGGTGCAACTTCGATAAGAGCCCCTGGCATAACATTGTTGATTGTCGCTGAAAAAAATCATTGGTGGCTGATGTAAAAGCCTCTAAATTAGATGTGGGTTCCAACTCTGAGTCAGAACCAGAAGGGGGGAGATGGATCATTAGTGTGGATCCCATTTCCATTGTTTCTTCCACCAAGGTATAGCTTGGTGAACCAGACAAAAAGGAAGGAGAGTGCCTCTTTCATTAATAGATGTGGGTAAAAGGGACCCCACTGCAATTTATCGTTGATAGTGGTAACTAGAAGAACCTCATATTAGAATAGGTCGTCAAGAATATATCCCTACTAACAATTTTTCACCGAAATCCCTACACGATTGGATGGCTCTACGAAGGAAGTGATCTCTACATCAACCAATAGTGTTGCCTATCATACGACATCAAGCCCTTCAAAAATGAGGTATTGTGTGATGTTTCTCCTCTCAAAGTTTGTAATTTTCTTTTGGTCCAACCTTATTTATTGAAACTTCATTATGTATATAATTCTATGCCTTGCAGTGTTATTATTACTTTGAATAGGAAATCGTACATGATACATGAAGTAGTCCCACCTAGTGTTATTTCCTTGATCTCTTCCAAGAAATACAAGAAGGTTATCTCTCTGACTAAGAATTTTGTCTTCCTTGTGATTCGCTCTCCATGGCCGACATATTCACATAGAAAAATAAAGTGGACAAGGTCATGGAAGAATATAAATATATCTTCTTCTCAACTTTCGGGGTACCTATGCACTATTAGGTCAAGCATCCCATCTATCTGACCCCCAACACACCACAGTCCAATTGGCCATTCTACTGCGGATCTTTGTTAGAGAATTAGGAGATCAAGTGACATATCAAATAACTGCTCCAAAAGGGGCACATATGTCCTGACTCATCTCCTTGTAGGATCCCAATCGTGTTGGTATAGAAGAAAGACAGGACCTCGTGACTCTGCATTGATTACCAAACCCTAAATAAAATCATATTCAATAACTGATACCTGATTCCCTATATCAATGATCTCCTTTATCATCTCAAGGGGGAAAATACTTCACTAAGATTGATCTGAAGTCTATATACCACCAATTCCCCATAGAACAAACAGATGTATGGAAGGTCTCCTTCAAGTCAAAAGAAGTTTTTCTTGAACGGATAGTCATGCCCTTTGCTTTGAAAAATGATCCATCAAATTTCATGAGGATGATGGATGATATCCTACAATCTTTCAACAATAATTTTTTAGTGGTGTATTTGTATGACATCCTCATCTACAAAAAGACTTGGGTGGAACACTTGTAGCATATTCAATAGGTTGTACATGCCCTTTGGTAGCATAAGCTATATGCCAAGTTGGAAAAATTATCCTTTGTCATGGACATGTTGTAGTACCTAGGCTACATCGTGGATCAACATGGTGTGCATGTGGATCCAACCAAGATCCAGTTCATCTGTGACTGGCCAACCCCAACCACACTCACTAGCCTTAAAATCTTCTTAGGCCTTGCCAATTTATATCACAGGTTCTTCTTGGGATTCTCCCATATTGCATGGGCCCTGAGCCAAGTAACTAGCGATGGTGGTAAGGAAACACTTATGTAGGGCCTTTCCCAACAACAAGTGTTTGATGATTTAAAATAATTCTTGTGCTCAACCCCAATACTTTCATTACTGAACCTACAACAACCCTTTGAGATCGAGACATATGCTTCAGACTATGTTGTCGGTGCATTTCTCACTCGAAATGACCACCCTGTGGCCTATCATAGTGAGACACTATCAGATGTTTTCCATAAGTACCCTACTTATGATAAAGAAATGTACTCCACTGTGAAATCCTATCACCATTGGAGACACTACATTCATAGAAAGGATACAATCATCCACATTAATCATAGGCCACTACAGTTCATTCAGACATGAGGAAAATTGCAGAATGACCTCCAGCAGAAGTGGTCCCCATACTTGGAGCAATTCCACCTCAACATCAAGTATAAAAAAGGCAGTACCAACCAAGTTGTTGATTTCCTTAGTCAACCTATATTCACAACACTCACGATGGTACTAGACTCTTGCAACAACGAGACCTATAGATGGCCCAACCTCTATGAGTTAGACCCTGACTTTACCACCACATACAAAATGTTGGGCGCAAACTTAGTCATCACTAATTTCCATCTTTAGGAAGGGTTATTGTGGCGATTGGGCCTTCTCTGTGTTACTTCAATTGAGTGAGTGAATATGATTTGGGATGTCCACTACAGTTGGACGGCAGGACACTTGGGCATCAGAAATACCATGGCAATGTTGCAGAAACATTTCTACTGGCCAAAACTTTGAAGGGATGTCAACATGTATATCAGGTCCTTCATTTCCTGCACTATTACAAAACCAAACACTAAGATATAGGGCCTATATACACCCCTTCCTAATCTTGACAGTCCATGGGAATCCATCTCAATGGACTACAATTTGAGCCTTCCATCCACCAAGAGGGGAAATGACTATGTTTTTGTGGTTGTTGATCGCTTTTCTAAGATGGCAATCCTAGTTGCCTACAAGAAGACAATCACAATAGAAGCCACTGCCAAGCTCTTCTTTGAACGACTATGGGTACATTTTTTAATTCCACTAACCATTGTCTCAGATCGGGACAGTCGTTTCCTCAGCACAATATGGTTGAGCCTATGGTATTTTTTGGACACTAAGCTCACCAAATCTCATACCTTCCACCCCCCCAAAAATGGCCACACTGAGATCGTCAATCATATGATCGTGCATATCCTGCACATGTACAATTACAAGCAACCCTACAGATGGGATGTGATTCTTCCCTATGTTCAATGTAGTTACAATCGAACCCTAGATAGCTCAATCGGACACAACCCCTTTCAGGTTGGGTTGGAATTACAACCATTGGGTCCCATGCATGTTTCACTACCTCTTGCAGCCACCCCAACTGACTTATATCCTGCTCCAACTGAAGCTGAAAAATCCTCTCAGTTCATTGAATGGATCCAACACATCCGCTAACAGGTTCGAGATATTTTACAGAAGTCCAATTCCAAGTACAAAAAGTTCCATTATCAACATTGGGTGCCACATAAAGTTTAGGTGGGAAACAAAGTGTGGTTTCACTTGCAAAAAGAATGCCTTACAAGGCCATATCAGAAGCTTCACCCACTTTGTTATGGACCTTACACCATCACTAAGGTTGTTGGTGACAATGCTTTTGATCTCAACATTCCCCCTTTTCTTTTCACATGCTAGCAAAGGATCCAACTTTATCGAGTTGTCAAACTAGGGCAGCTCCTGCACTAAGGCAAGTGGCTCACTGAGGACCAAATCTAGCAGGAATTTCCTCATATGATGGGGGAACTCAACAAAATGGAGACCATTTATTCCTAACAGGGGAGGATAGATCCATATGGATTTTGGTGGCCTCCCACCTATTCCAACTAGCTCATTTGGCAGTTGGAAGTTTGGAAGTTTGTTTCTATTTTTTGGGTCCCTAACTTCTGGGGCCATTTTGAGGCCCTAAACAATGTTTTTAGGGCTTGCCACAATTATACTATAGTCGGAGTTAGAGTCTAAAGGAAACATGTGTATTCCTCTGATAGACCTTTCCAATGGGCTATCGTGTGCCTAAAATGAATATCGTATGTAGAAGTTACGACCCTAGGAAGCTGGTGTACTAACTTATCACAACGGGGCCCACACGACTTTTGGCAGTTCATCTCCTAGGGTTATGTTTCTGAATGTATAGGGTTTTGGAATTCTTTTTTATTGTAAAAAGTATTGGAGAGCTTCATTGTAACCATATTCTTGTGAATGAGTGCATTCATCACATCTCTTCTCAGAGATAATCCACCACCATTCTAGAAAACTCATTTTTCGTTGCATTTTATAGTTTCAACACATTTTCTTATTGAATAGAAACCAATTTCACTATATCCATGTTACTGTATCTTTATTATTATTATATTTTTGTGTTAAGAATAATAATAATAATATGTATTCATTTCATTCTTCTCATAAAACCTAGATCACCAAGAGCCTCTAGACAGCCAGTCCAAGACTTGGGACAAGAAGGGTAAAGGAAAGATGAAGAATGACACTAGGAAGTGGTTTGATTTCCACAAAATAACTTGGTTCAACACCGATGAGGTTTTCTCAAAACAATCAAATGTAGATGAGTTCAAAGACAAGGATTCGAACCCCAATTCAGAATCCAATCCAGAAAATATTGAAACTCGACAGAAAATCAACACAAACCCCACTGCTACGACCATAACAATTCAACCAGAAGAACCGGTAGATCTTGAAGAGGGGGAGCACCTCTTCCATTCATCGATATGGGTGAAGGTGACCCCATTGCATTTCATTGTCGATAACGATAGTCATAAGAACCTCATCTCAGTTAAGGTCATCAAACAGTTGGGGTTGTTGACAACACCACACCCATAGCCATACAACATCGAGTGGATTCACCAGGGACAAGATCTTCAAGTCAGCCAGTAGTGTCGCCTGTCTTATGGCATCCATCCCTTCAAGTATGAGGTAGTGTGTGATGTTTCCCCTATTGATGATTGTGATGTTTTTTGGGGCTAACCATATATGCGGAAACATCATGTTCTTTATGATTTTATACCTTGTAGTGTCATTATTACTCTGGATAGTCATCTATATAGAATACCATAGGTAGTTATGACTATTTCTCCACCAAAACACTGTCACAATTTAATCTCTCATACTACAAAATTCATCTCTCCATAGTCTGCTCAAAGGATGCAGAGAATAAAACTACAACCATTGTAGCCTCAACACCTTCTATCCAGCAAAAAAATATTTATGAAGAAAAAGAAGATATTGTTTCTTCACCTATAATGGTTCTTGCATAATGCCCCATCAAATCCAGAGACAATAGGTTGGTGGAAAATATTCAACCCCACCAACAACAGGTTTGTGATAGTCTTCCACTGACCAAGAAACAAAACTTCTTCAACAAGGCACACATCTCACCAAGATTTAGATTCAGAAAATTCTTTCCCCTCTTCTGTGGAAACTCAATAGAATGGAGACAATTTATTCCTCATGAGGGAGGACTGATCCAGGTGGATATTGGTGGCCACCAACCTATTCCAACTAGATCCTTTTGTCATTCTTTATTTCACCATGTTCTTCTGTACTTATTTGTAATTATGGCTTCTACACTTCTAGGGCTGTCTGAATCCCTATGCATCTTCCAGGTGGATACTAGTGGCCTGCCACCTAATCCAACTGACTTAATTTGGGATTTTTCATGTCAACACATATTTATGTACTTCAAGGGCCATTTTGGGGCCCTAAAGAATGTTTTTTTGGGGTGCGACAATCAAACTGTAGACAGAGTGAGAGTTTGATGACATAATGTGTAGTTCTCAAAAACACCTTTCCAATGGGATACCATGCACCTGAAACAGATATCATATGAAAAATTTATGACCATGAGAAGTTAATGTATTAACTTACCCAAATAGGGCCCACATGACTTTTGGCATTTCATCTCCTAGGGTAAGGTTTTTCGATGTCTAGGTTTTTGGAATTCATGTTTATCATAAAAAGGATTTTAGAGCCTTATTGTAATCATCTTCATGTGAACGAGCATAGCCATCACATATCTTCTCAGAGATAAAGTTACCACCATTCTAGCGAGTCTTGCACTCTGTATTTTTATAGTCTCTTTACAATTCTTTCATTAATAGAAATCAAGTATTGTTGTATTTATTTGTTTCTCGCAATTTTCATGAGTATTTCATTGTAATCGGTGTGCTTTCATTTCATTCTGAAAATAATCTGGATCAATAAGTGATGTTATTGGATTTAATAATCATGACCTTAGTCTTATCAGTATTAACAAACATACCCATATTGGATCAAGAATCCTTGAGGATTCTTAGTTGGTTTTCAATATCATGGGGACTCCTTACCATAAGAAAAATATCATCGACATAAAGAAGAAGATTTGTGACTATACTAGTGAGAGTAGGGCCGACACAACCTTCTTTCTCCAAGAAATCTTTTAACTTGTCAATGTATATGCCAAAAAGAATAGGGGACAAGGGAAAACCTTGTTTGATTCCAATATTGTAGTTAATATCTTTTGACTAGCCATCGGTTTTTTTAAACTTAGCAATAATGTTCTCATACATCCTTATTGCAACATCCCTCAACTTGAGAGGCACTGTTATCTCTTCCAACCTATTCCAAAGGTTTTTCTTAGGAACCATGCCAAAATCTTTTCTAAAGTAAAAAAAACAACAAAAACTATTAGTTTTAGTACCGTGAATTTCTAGCAAAAGGATATTCTTCTTTTCCAAAGTAATTTCATAAAGCTTTTGTAGGGGCCGAATTAAATAAACAACCATTTAATTTACAACATAACAGTAAAATTCAAGAAATTTCTATAATTTATCACATTTGCCTACGTATTTATCAATTATAATAAAATTTTGTAAGAGATTAAAACAATGCATAATTTGAAATAAATACCTGAACTTGATGCTATTAACCTCCGTTTGTCTGTCGCTTGCCTACTTGACCGCTTCTGCAACTACAAAACACTGCCCAAAACCTAGTTCCGCCCTGCCAACTAGGTAACTCCCTAGCTCCAGGATATCAACGGATATCCTAGACCCCATGCCCAAAACCCCCAACAACCCCGGTGCACTGATACAATCCCACTCCCAAAATTTAACCTCTCTTTGCAAATCCCCAAGCTCCCAAAATCCATCCCCCAACCTCCCATGGAATGGCCTCCTGTCAAACTCCTTCCCTTCCTTATCCCTCCTTCACCAACTTACGGCCTCTTTTACTCCCTACCTAACTCATTTATTACCTTCTTATCCCTTCCCGTTAATGCCCCTTATCCGCCTTTATTTAATATCTTATCCTCCCACAATTAATAAGTTATCCTTTGTTGTGTACGTAACCTTTCAATTTAATACTCATGTTTTTAAATGTAATAGGTAGTTTAATTAATCAATCAATTAATTAAATTGCAGCCATTAGTTAATCAATAATTATTTAATTAGTTTTATTATACCTATCCTATTTAATTAATATCATATTAAGACAATTAATCCCCTAATTAATTTTTACATACTAGTGTATATGTACAAGAAATGCATGTGTAGCTAGTACATACAATTCTTGTGCATGTACTAATAATCAAACTATCATCCTTTAGTAATTTATGTATGCATCCAATTGAGTTAGCAAG